>QVNW01000341.1:0-226945 GCA_014825475.1 Pseudomyrmex flavicornis | reverse complement strand
CGCATGCGGGACAAGTAGACAGCGGGCATCGAATGTTTAATTCAAGATACGCGAGAGACAGGGCCGCGGTGCGTGAGAATGAGGGAGAACGTTACGTGCGTGGGGAAACACGTAAGAGAGACGAAACGAGCGGGAGAGAGCGTAGGGTAGCAATTGATGGGACAGGGTGGCGCGTTTGTTGAGCTAATTACTGTAAGGCGAGGCGCTTACTCGCGCCGCTACATACAAACGGCATTAAAGGTGGTGGTCATCAATCCCCGGTAAGGCCGCTTTGCCCGCCCGGCGAGTCGGCCCTTCGCCTTGCCTCGGAGAGGACTCTTCTGTTCTCACGTCCCTCGGTTTTCTCCCCTCGCGTTTTCTTGAGACGCGACATGAAGAAAAACGCGACCAAATCAATACATGAATTAGACCTTAATCGAATAATAAATTTCATAAATAATCGAATGCTTTGTCTCTTGTAAAAAAATTATATACAAAAGATAAATGAATAAAAACCGACTTTGTCACGTACGTTTGAAAATAAATAAATTGCCAATGTTATTTGAAAAAACTTTATGAAAAAATATTATTTCACGCGATTGTACTCGCTCAGAATCAACATATTCAGGAAATACGCACTTATTGGTAAGTGCTTTAATTTAAATACACATCTATTCTATAGTATTTGAATCTAATCAGAATCGAGATCTTATAATTAAAGTAATATATACAACACTACCAATAATAATTGTTACATTTGCGCGGATTTGAATACTTCTCGCATGAGCTTGATTCGATAAATGACTTTTGCGAGATGTGAAAGCACGCGTTTAATTTTAACCGGCTTCTACGATGTCTGCAATCATTCCTCAAAGAAGTGGGCATCAATATTTTTGACGCTGCGGTAATTAATACCGTTGCTTAATTGTATAAACTACACCGGAGGAAAGAGGATGCGCATTTATTTTGCATTTGTTTAACGTCAAAATGGATTATTATTGGTGTTACCAACCTGATAGGTGTGCGTTGCTGCGGGATACAAATGACGCAATATTAATTGGTCGAGTCTGTCGATTTCTATCCTTAGCTACACACATGCACTAGATTAAAACAAATTAATATCCCTTCACGTAGTTAATCGCTTCCTAGCTTAGTTTGTAGTTACTTGTAATTATCTCGCACATTATGTTTAAGCATAAAACGTATTATGTCATTAATATCATTTTAACATGTGGTTGAAGTATAGAAAACGACATATTTTTAACTTTAACACGTTTAAATTATTGTTGTACATATTTGTTCGATAAATTTATTAAACTTCACTCAAAATTGAAATACACGACGGTGTGCAAACGCTCGTGTCTCGTGAGTCGAATAAAATATATATCATTAAAAATGATACATTAAACTTTCGGCTCTCGCAATCTGCGGGATCAAGCGTCGCTTGATAATTTCCGAAGTCTCCACCTCAAGAAAGAACTTCATTAACCAACGTCGGCGCTCCGGGATGGAGGCTCGTTCGAAAACTGGTGCGTACATCATCGCATCACTGGTGTGGGTGAACACGGGATCCCCGGTACCACTCGCCGCGGGCGAGTTGCCCGCGAGGGTGTCGCGGTGTTATAAGGCCCGGAGCGCTTCGAAACCGGCGGCGCGGCGATACGACGTGGCATAAATAATAGCAGCTGATAATTAAGACGGCGTTTCGGCGCGAGGTGCTGGCCGACACCCGCTGTCTTCCTCGCGACATGACATCGCGCTCAAGCGTGTAGACACACGAGGCCGCATCCACGAAGAAGGCAAGATACACGTTGTCGGAGTTGCGACCACGATGGAATTTCAGCGATTCGCGCGGGGGTGCGGGCTTCGTGTATATCAGTACGGGTCCGCGGGCTTTGTGTCCGTTTTCTCGAGGGAGAAGAAAGCGACAACGCGGTAGAATACGCGGAGGAAGTCGAAGGAAGAAAGAGCGGGAAAAATAAAAAATAAAAAATAAAAAAAAAAAAAGACGCGGAGAAGAATCGCGCCATGTGCGAGAGAGTCCTCGCCGCGGTAGAAAGTATTGCGTGGATTCATCTGGATAAACCGCGGCGCGATCAATCACCCCGGTGATTAACTGCGCTACCTACGGAATCGAAATCGCTCCGTAATTTATGGCGGTTTTTCTAGATAAGATATATAAAGGACGCGTCAAGACCTGTGTGACACAGGTGTTCATGTAGAAAGTGCGCTCGTTATTAAACGAAATAACGCGCGTTCGTGTATATAAACGATTTCTCAAAATGTGTTTAACACGCGTCTCGAACGCTTGGCTATGACACAATATTGTATAGAAAACGTGTCATTCAACTCGAAACAGATCAACGTCACAAAACAAATTGTCGATGAAGAATAATATCTCGAGTAATACTTTAAATACTGATAAAAAAAACATACTTATGTTTTAAGTATAAAATGCAATGTCATCCGAAATTTCGTTCTCTTCTAAACAAAAATTAAACAACGAGATGAGAAAAAGGATTCAGTTTTTCGCGATCAAACGAGACAAGGACGGGGGAGGGGGGGGGAGTTAACTATCGCGCAAGCGCTCGGGTGAGCACTATTGTGAATGCGCGGCTCCCGACGCCATCGATATAACTTTCCAAGTGTAATTGAGGGAATAAAGTCCGCGAAATTTCGCGAGCCACGACGCTGGCGAGGATCGTAAAGAGGATGAGCATGTCCCGGCGTAACCTGAGGCTGCAGAAGGGGCTGCAGAAACGCGACGAGGACACGTCGGGAAATGAAAACGAGGGGCGTCCCGGCGACGTCCTACCAACCCCACGGGGAGCCGGCACGTTATATCTTCATTAAGCAGTATACCTAACCGCCTTGTCGCGACTTCTTAGCACTTCGCAGCTCGCGCTAATTCCACGTTACTACTTCTTTCTACATATCGGTTTCTTCGTTCCGCGTGACGCAGTTGCGTAAAGATGTCCGACGAACGAGCGGAGACCGTCCTTTTTCATGTTTAATCGCAACGACGATTTTATCTTTTTAAGACATCTTCTCTAGCAAATTTAATACTTTATTTACCGCTACTAATATCTTCTCTCTCTGTGCAAAAATAGAAGTGATGTTCTCTTCAATGAGAGCAACATGTCAGAAAAGAAAAAGAGCAAAAAGTTAACATCCAGCGGTAAATGTGCTCCAATTAGGCGCCATAGAAGGTTCGAAAGTAAAACGTATCAAAAAAATAAGCGTCTTCTAAAATCGTGTCTTTTGCAGTCAATCTTGAGCTATTATCGAGCCAGACAATATCTCGATATTTCTCAACGGAAGAGAAGAAGCCAACGGTGTGAGAGAAGCCTCCTTAAGATTTAACCGCGACCCTTTGTCCGACGAGTAACGCCCGCGAGTTTCAGGGCCGTGTCGACACCGAGGGATCCCCCTTCTCACGGCACGGCCGGGTCCATCCGATTGCGAAGGAAATTCCAGGTCCCCGAATCGCCGTAAGATCGGGACACATCGTTATAGGTTCGCGCACTCCTTCGCTCGTCTCGCTCGCTCTCGGTATCGGGGCGGAGGACCCAGTCCAGAAAGAGGACGCGGTCGTAAATATTCGGGCGCCAAATAATGCCGGGTTCTCTGCAGCAAGCAAGCGAGCAAGCGACCACGACCGACTGCCGTAATGAAGGACATCCTCGTTAATTAGTCAATAAATTATCCTTCACGCTCACGACGCCCGTGGTCGACCACCTCTCTCCCACCCTTCCTCTCTCTCCTTTCCGTTTGCTCGCCTCGTCCGGGAGCGCTCGAAAGGACCCGCATACTTTACGACACCTATCTCGCGCGACAGCACGATGCATTTCTCACAATCAGCAGCCCCGAAGACGGAAAACGCGTCTTGAGAGAGACGATCTATGAGGTGGTCCACCGCGTCTCTCGAATCTCCGCTGTCGGCTCGCCTCATGTTAAATTCCTCCCGAGGCTTCCTGGCGTCTCGCGGGAATGCGAGCTGTCTGATACCGAGGTTGACGGTCAATCACGACGAAAATAGATCCTCGAGACGAGGATCGAGCGCGAACCTGTTTCGACAAAAGTGCTCGAGTGAGTGGCAAATAACGTCAAAGAAAAATCCAATCAAGAAACGGTACCTATATATTGTTAAGAATTGAAAGTGAAGTAAAAAAATTCGATCTATGTTTTTGAAGTAATTTACGACATTTAATACGGATAATTGAAAACTCTATTCAATTTTACGTGCTTACATTCGTACGGAGTCTCCTTGAAAATAATGTGTAATTGCATTTAGGTTCAAGTTTTGCGTTTGCTTATGGTAACACGCACGTGCTGCATCACGCAGAGATAGACAGCGGCGGTATACTCGTAATGTTTTGCTCCGTGCAAGCGTAAAGATTCGATCCTATACGTGTCCAAGTTACATATCGTGCCAAGTGATCATACATCACTCTAACTACTTCCTGGTACAATTCTATGCCGAGCTCGCGCGGCCACGAGGGACGATGCTTCTCTTCCAAGAAATAGACGTAGAAGAACCGATGCAAACGTGTATGATGCTATGATGTATCGATGATTTGAATTTAGATGTATTTTTTTCTTTTTTTTTAATCCTCTATTTTACGGAATCGTCGAATACTTGAGATTCCAGAATTTTATGAGAGACAAGACCATTTTTCCTTCAATTTACCTACGTATTTTATTGCCTTGTTTGAAAACAAAAAAAAACAATACTGCACTGATTTTATCTCATATTGACAAAAACTAAATTTCGTGATCGATCAAGGGCACGTCCTGGCAAATAAATACACGCATTTAATTAATTTGTTTCAATGTATTAATTCATTTACAATAGTTGTATGTTTAATATTCTCGCATATGTAATATATGTTCTTATTACATACTGGAGTCTCACGGTACGTAACTCGTGGCTTGCGAAAAAAAAAAAATGAACGAAAGAACGAAACTAATTGCATTTGCAGCAACATATTTTTTTTCTCAAATGGAACATTAATAAGAAGTAAAAGCAATGCAAAAAGAAAAAGAAATGCAAAACGGCGATTATTTTTTAACAAACATCAACATAAACAATAGTAGTGATGAATAGACAACCGATAAAAAAGAAAAATTGAGCCGAACATGACGAGCCTCAGAGAGCGCCGTGAGACTCCGGTTTTACATAATTCATCATTAGACACTTGTAAAAAGGAATAGCTTATAAATGAACAGCGTATATAAATTTTTTGGTACTTTTTGGTTAATTGGCAGGTTCGAAATTACGAACATCGTTGATAATGGTAAACGTAACGATTCGCTTCAAATGGCGTTTGAAACATCTCCGAGTGCGCTTCCAACAAATGGGCGCAGAGTTCCTTGGCGAAATTTGTCTCGAACGGATTCGTCGTTTTTTTGTCACAAAGATTACACTCGTACACCGTCTTACCTGGATGCAAATTCGTACATAATATATGCTTCCGGAGATTTTCCTGTAAAAGAAAGAAAGAAAAATTTATAATTTTAACTTATAAATATCCATTATAATTTCTCGCAACGTCGTCTGTTGGACAAGCGAATAAAAATCTCCACGTGTTCTCTCAGCAGCTAACGCAATTGATGGCCGATCAGTAATCGATATTCTCATATTTCTAACGGCTTTTATTAGACAGTCAAGCACGTTTTACGAGCGTACACTCGATCGCTTTACGCGACTCTCCAATTCCTATCGAGTACCGCAAATGGGTCTATATATGATGTTCACGCGTCGCTATTAAAATTTCATTTCAGCTAAAAGCTCGCCAACTCGAATCTCGGGCTTCTCTGTTTGTAGTCGCGTTCGACAGTAGATGTATCCAGTGGTGACCGGAGAATCGGTTCGCCGCAAAACCGGACGCTCGCGTTTATTGGCTACGCCGTTGGCGCATTTAAAGGCGCTTTACCCTCTCGGGCTAAGTAGCCGGCCGTAGTCGTAAACATCTTTCTACCAGGCGGGCTTATACGAGCCGTTGATGGCAACGGCAACATCAAATTTAATTTCCCATAAGTAAATCTTTTCGCGGGCAGCGCTTCGTGACGCGCACAGATTAAGCCTCGTTCACACCGCCATGGGCGGTCGCGAGATTTTTATAGCGATCCCGCGGATCGTAGTAACATGGAACAGTGTTGTCACGCAAATCTACTATAAGCGTTTCGTTTATAAGCCAACCGATTCGAACGCTTTCATAAGCGTAATTTCTTCTATATCGAAAAACCATAAGTGGTATAACAACCCGATGGATAAAAATCGTACAAAAATCGTCGAGAATAGCAAACAAGTTGGTTATATCCACGACAAGTGGATCGTAAAACTGCGGAGAGAAAAACGAGGAGACCTTAACCCAGACAACGTTTCTTATCGAAGATCCTTTGATTCGTTCGCTATTTTTCTCTTTTTTTTCATTGCATCAAATATTTTTTTAGAAATAAATAAAACTTTCAGGCAACTGTCTCGTCATAAAACTGCGCCGATCAGCAATAAAATGTTAATGTCATTCTTTAATTTTACATCAACTCGAGATTTGTCGATCGCGGAATGTACATACATTTGCGGAAAGCACGAAAGATTAAAACCTGCAGAGATAAGCAGAGATCGCTCGACTTGAGTCACGCAGGACATTACGTAATAAGAGCGTCCAGTATTTTGCATATATGTATCAAACGATTAAAATTAAATATAAGTTGAGAAAAAGAAACATTAATTAAACTGAGAAAATTTTTATGACTTTTATTACATTAAAAATGCGAGAGGCATGTTAGTATTTGGTCCCGCGTTTATTTATTATTACGTTTCGACTTCTATCGAAGCGGGAGAAGTAGGAAGTGACTTTTCAATGACTGTCGACGAACGATGCGGGAAACAGGACGCAAGTTTCGGATTCAGCGTTAACCGGTGTCAGCTTGAAGAGTTGCCACCCTCGAGGAAAGTTTTCCAAGTGCCGATGATGGCTATTCGGAACGTAAGGGAGAGACGAGACGGCTTCGAAGCGAGGGCGGAAGTGTCGGTCGGCAAAAAGAGGCGTGTAACCGTCCGAGGTAAATCATAACGTGAAGGGAAGAAGGAAGGAAGGAAGGAAAGAAAGTGGCGCGCGTAATCTCGTCGACGCAAGGCGAACCGTCTGCTCTACGTGGAAGAGAATTCCCTCGTTAAATCGTCCCGTGCGCTGCTCGCACGTTCCTTCCTTATTAAAGTATCGTGCAAACAGCTATCATCACAGGCCCTAATATTTCCCACAGTCATGACGCGTGACTCTCTCCCAATAGATTATTTTTTTCCATCTCTGTTCGCGCAAATGTCATCGGCAATTTATCGACGATTTGAAAACGGATAATCAAACAATGACAATTTTATAAACAAGAAAGGAAAGATCACAAATTTTATTAAGATTAAATTTTAATAAATCAATTGTTTTCGGTAAAAAATTGAAAGTAACTTTATAGTTAAAAATTATACGCAAAACACACACATGTACGATCGATGCTTTCGCGAACACGATTGAGAACCACTGGAATGAGTTTATGTCGCTATCAAAGAGACACGGAGACCTCGTATGCGAGTCGCATCCCAACTCAAGCTTCAAAGGACATTAGCATACCGGCCGCTCGGTATGACTGGGCTGTGCGTGTGTGGGCATCCAGTGAGCACAATTAACTCGTTATCTTATCGCGCCTCGGCGGCAGCAGAGGCGGCGGCGCGGTCCAAACGTTAAGGCGTACTTTGCTTAATTTACGCCGCGGAATCACCGGCGGGATAAAAATTGGACTACGTCGGGATACGGAGAATCAACCTTAGCAAAACCGCCACTCTGCTAAGGGGAACAAACTTCGAGTCCGGATGACGTGCATACATAAACATTGGACTTGTAATGTGGACGATAGAAAAAAATAAAATAAATTCTTGCGTATGTACAAACAAATGATATGTGTGTGTTATTGATTAAAATTAAAACTACAATTTAGCGATTTTCATCTCACTAACGTATGAAATCGTGCAAAAGAAATATCTGAGACTGCCACACTTACCGAAATGTTACACGCGTAGTCGCAAAATCGACACTTGTATTTCTTCTGGACCTCGTGCATCCGCAAGTGTCGCTTCACGTGGCTCTCACTTTTTCCCTTATAAGAACAATGCTCATCATAAGTACAGCTGAAAGTTAGCTTCTGAGTGTGCACTCTCAATTTGTGCCTGAAATAAACACAATTACTTTAAATTGGAAATGCACTAATGATAATCGGTAATCGTGAGAGTTTCTTGCAAACACGTGCAATTTTATGGAAGCGATATGTTCTCTTCGTTAATTAGACCTTTTCGGCGTTGAACCACTGACATATATAATTAAAGCATAATGATAAAGATTTACGTATCCGATATACGGGCGCGATTAATACCATTAAATGAAAATTCCCATTGGAATCGAAGCGAACGCTCGAAATTTATTGGAGCGAATCGAAGCATTTTATGAAAGTCTGATTAACGCTCAGGCGTTACCGGTCAACGCGACCATTAACGCTAGATAAACTTTCTACGTTGAGGTGAAGTCAGTGTTAAGAGTATCTCTAATCTCGAAAATATATATTTATTGTGACATATCATATCGATGCCGTGCATAACGCGTAGATGTTACCGCGGTAATTGAAAAGAAAGAGATACGCGAGTTTGACGTCGAAAAAAAAAAGTTAGACGAGCAACAGACAAAAAGATATATATATATATATATATGTGTGTGTGTGTGTATATAGAAATACTTTCTAAAATATTTCAGTGTTGTAATCAATCTACGAAAAATGTTAGATTCACAGTAACAAATTGATTTATTACATCTCCGATAACATGCGAGCCTCACGTGTCCAACATCTGAATCGAAGATATCTTTATAATCATGCCGCGGTCCAAAGTATATACTTTTTCAGAGTAGAAGGTACGAGATCGCATCAGAGGTGTGTCCCTCTTCCTCTGTACTTTATGAAGTTCATCGTCGCAGTCGCGGCCCGGTGATTATGAACGATGTGATATGCGTGCGCGATATTACGAGGGAGCCGTTGACCGCGCGCGGCTACATACGTGTATATCAGGTTCGAGATGCGTGACACGTTTAATTAAAATCCCGCGTGATTTACTCCGCCGGGAGGAAGCGGGTGGACGAGAAAAGGGGAGAAAAAAAAAGAGAGAAAGAAAAAGAGAGAGAGAGAGAGAGAGAGAAAGAGAAAGAGAAAGAACAAGAGAGAACGACGAGTGAACATACACGCGGAAGAGAAGCGTCGGTGGAAGAGAGAGTCCGCGCGAGACACACTCTGCGGCTGCGTTGAGTTCGGCTCACGTAGGTAAGTACTCAATTCGCAATGAAATATCGCGGCGACCATCGCCATGCGCGGACGATCATAACGGGTTGCCCGCACTTAGCCGGCTGCTGCACGCAACTTCCGCTTTCGCGGTCCTCCAACCCCGATCTTTCTCTCACCGCCGCTTCGCCGTTTCTCTCATTCGTTCTCTCGTCCTCCTCTCTCTCTCTCTCTCTCTCTCTCTCTCTCTCTCTTTGTCGCGACATTCGCGTATTTCTTCTCTGTACTCCGGGAGAGACATTGTCGGTGGCGCGGGGAAAAAAAGCGCGGCATCAAACGAGGCGAAATTTATTAGAGGCGCTTCCCATGCCACAATGGCCTTAATAAGGCTTAATTTAAATCGAATCTCTCGCTTTCGCACAAATCTGTCTGTTGTAAAAGAGAAGGTGCAATCGATCGCACAGATGTTGCGAAATCGAATATTGATCGAAGAAAAATAATGGGGGATTTGTCAGAACAGGATTTTCACATATGTTCCATCCAATAGAGATAATCCAATAGAGATAATCATCGATTCGTAAAAATTAATTCGGATACAGATTATGCCGTCGTAAATGTCCGAATCTTGAAATAATAACTGAGAGACTAAATCTTTGGAAGATAAAAGACGGCATGTACGAAAATTGCCAAGTGCACATCGAGGCCAAGCCGCCGCCGCCCGCGCGCAGAGATGCAATCAGATTTTCGATAAATTACTCTTCAAATTATATCCTCCCCCATTGTCTCTATCAATAATCCGTGAAGATTGATTCTTTCGCCGTCCGCATCTTCGCAATTATGTATGCGTGGCGGCGCGCGCGATGCGAGTACTTGCGTCCTCGCAATTAATTCTCCGCTTCCTCGAAGGCATCGATCATACGCGAAGCCGTGAGCCGCGCGATTAATGGACGCAGGAATGCATCGTTCCCGCTCGGGGACCTCGATTAAAATTAATGTCAATAATATCGGCAATCCGAGAAGTCGTGCCGCAGTCTCTGCGAGATGGAGCCGTGGATTGCACGCCAACTGAATTGTTAAAAAGACTTTTGCGCGTCGAAGAAACTGAGCTTTATCTTACCTCGTTTCGACGATTCGAGTTGAAGTATCGCGATAAAAAGCGGATAATTGTTGCTTTTTTTTTTTTTTTTTTTTTTTTTTTTTAACTATACATACGGTTCTGTGCGCGTGTTTTTATCTTGAAGTTTTTCTGTCACAAAATTAATAGTTTATGATTTGTTCAACACTTCCAAGTTTTCAAAACTTCGATAATTTATTTCGTAAGATATGTCTCTCTATTTTTTGTCGACATCAAACTCATGTTTTTTTGTACGTATAAAAGTCATATCTGTTTTAAGATTCTTAGAATAAACATACGTCGCGTATAATTTAGCATTTTGTTTATACAATACTCATACTTTATACCTGTTTAAATTTCATTGTTCTTTTTTTTTTATTATTTTTTTTTCACATACCTGGTTAATTCCTGTCTCGTCTTAGTGGAGTACGAACACTCGGTACATTTGTGTTCTTTTTTTATGGTGTCGTGAACCAGCATTCGGTGTTTGTTCAATTCGTTTCTCGTGCGTAAGACGGTAGGACACCCCGGTTGTCCACACTTGAATTCCTTACCGGCGTGTCGCAGGATGTGCTGTCGAAGGGAGTGTCTGTGTGTGCACATAACATATCGATATTACTATAACATATATTCCACCTCTTCGAACTTACATAATTTCCAAACACACGTAGATAAGTCTCGCGACTTTCACTAGCGCAATTCCTACGTTTTACTACGTCAGAAGTGAGGAAATATGAACATAGTCGCCATATTTTTCTTTTAGAGACTACCAAGTGTGAAAAAGTAAAATTAAAACGTCCGCATCTGGAAATTTAAACGCTTTTAGGAAATATTGTCTGGGAGGAAAATCATAATATATCTTTTTTATACTCCATTTATATCTTTCTTACTGTCAAGAACAATCATATACTTTATAACATATAATGTGTATATGTGTGTGTGTGTAATAAAATTGACGTAAAACGTCTCGCAGTGGTGTCTCGCGATTTTTGGAATACCGGAGCGGCGCAAACCATGTTGCGAATAATGATTTTGCGTGGTGGCTCGAGAGAGCGCCGCGCTCTTTCGTTAAATCTTCAACTTGTAATAAGACAGAACAATGGTCTCGCGTATGCCTGGTACGCGTGTGACCATCGGCCCGTTCGCACGCCGCGCGATCCGATCGCAGCTGTTGCATCTTATATCAAGCGCGGCTGGCGAAGCACAGGGCAAGGCACAACCGCACTTTAAATAGTTCCCGTCACGAGGTGACGATCTATACGGTTAGTGAACTTGCCATGTTGCGCTAAGTGAGTCAACAAGACGTATTGAGGGCCGGATCCTTAGTTGCGCGAACGCAAATCTTGCGTTTCCCGCCGCGCTCGCGGAATTCCCCCCATCTTTTAAGCGCAAGTGAAATACGAGTGCAATACGGCTTACTTTATAATTAGATGGAAACGAACATTCCGCTCTCCGCATCGTTCGAAAACAACTTGAATTAGCGGAGGCTGGGGCTTAAGAGGAAAACTCGTAAACGCGATAAACACGTGGCGGTACTTTTAATTAACGGCTGTCTTGCAATTGCGACGATATAAATGCGCATCAATTCGCCTCATCGCTTGACGCATTTTAAATCTAACGAATGTCATCAATGTACCTTAACTGTAATCTGGTAAATAAAAAAATTAATATCGTATTAAAAATATAATAAATTTAAAAGTATATAAATCGACGCATTTTATTTAATTTCAATTATATTAAAATCTAAACACGTTTTGCAAAAACTCTTCTGTTTACTTTTATAATACATCCTGCTGTTTAACAAAAGAGTTCTGTATAATTTAGTTTTAATGATTGTTTAAGAGAGTTTCGAAAGTAACGGACAAAAAAAGACCGAAAAAAAGAATTGGCGTTAACCCGAGCACGCAGATGTCATCGAAATCTGCGGCATGTTCGCAGTTGTTATCTTTTTTTACCGCGTATCTCTCGTAATCTCTGTCTTGCACTTCTGCCGGCGGATGTCTCGAAGTCGGTTGTGACTGGACAAAAAGGCCTCCGCGAAGAACAACAGATTTTTCGAGATGGCAGTTTAACGCGATATATCGGGAAAAGCTCGGGTCACAGTGTGAAAAGAAAAGGAGAGAATGAGACGAAGATTTGGGCCGTCCTAAAGCCAAACCGGCCTGTCCAATTGGCTACGCAAGCTGAGTTTTTACAATGTCAGGATATACACGCCCTCGCACGAGCCTGCGGACGCGTCCTGCAGGGTCGCACCTGCGGCACAGGTAGTCTCGCGCGAGAGCCGCGTGTAAGGTGTAGCAGCTATGGATACCTGCGGAGAGAAACAGGTATACTCGCTGAACACGCGCGTGTTATGCGTCTCTCGCGCGTTTTCGCTTGCGTGCGAAGCGCGCCACGAAGAAGCGACAACCGGATAAAGATAAGAGTCCTCGGAGGCGTGTGATCTTACTTCGTCATATCGGATTTCGGGCTTCCCCGGCGAAGATATCTCGCGATTGGCTAATCCAGTCGTGTATCGCGGACTTCTGTTCGCTGGTACGTTTCTCCTTCGATATCTTTTTTTGTAGAGAAATTGTAGAACGAAATAATCGAATTGAGGCGAGTTTTAATGTCGCGGCATGTTACGACATAATATTTAGACGTGAAAATGTTCGAGATGCGACGTTCTTTAGCAATCCAGAAATTTAAGAAAACAAATATCACGTATAATGCAGATAAACAAATTTGTGGTAAACATGTGGGTGGATAAAGTCTCGCGTTTCGTTGTCGGGTGAAGATTCCTTAAAATATGCTCTGCCGAGATGTTAAACCCTTCCCAATGTTAAGCTGTTTGGCGCCATAATGTTTGGAAGTTTATGTCCGATGGGATTAAGGGTTTTCGGCTCCTTTGACTGCACACGTATTTTAGTTCTCCATTACACATGCACACACTCACACATATATTTTATTATTGATATTTTCAAACAAAATCCAAACACACTAGAAAAGTAAAGAAGCCAATAAATGCAACGATTTATTAAAGCATACGTCGAGCATACGTCAAGAATGATTGCCGATAAAAATAGAAATTGCATATAAATGGCAAAACGCAGCAAATCAGTAACTTTTTCTATCAGATACATTTCTAATCAAATACAAGTTTCTCTGAATTTAATTGTAATTACAACCGCCAATTAGTACATTTGCTTCCAGCTTCCTGAGCTATCAAACAAGAAAATAAATGTTGATGCGCGACTCATTTCGTGCAATATTCTTGAAGTTCGCGAGAAAGATGCATAATTTAGTTAGTCATGGAAGCGGTCGTTTCCTATCATATGCCACGGAAGGAATAAAATTCTCGTTACAATAAAATCAAAGAGACTTGCTCGGGACTTGTGCAGACCGCTTCCTTGATAGAAATTAATGACAGGCGTGACTACATCGGAGTTTCTACGTGTAGCGGCCGTATAGAATCAAGGCCCGCTTCATGAAAGCTGTAATTGCACTGAATTGATTATGAAAGCCGAAGATGTATCCGAAGACAAGACTTTTCCGGTGGATCGGAGTCGGTGATAAAAATGACAACACAAACGATGTTACGTGTATATAAAGTCATACTTCCTCGCATCACACCGTGAGTGAATAAATTCCTATCCGCGATAATTCATTCTTGAGAAGAAAAAACGAACTATGGCTGGATTATTTTTGACCCGTGTTGAATAATCAAAAAGTCGTTCCGAGCAAACAAATAGTATTAAATATATAGTTTTTAGGTTTTTTTTTAAAATGTTTTCTGATATATATTTTATTTACTATTTAAATATTTTTAGTTATAAGTATAACTTAACAAATGTCCACCGGGTTCTCAAAATGACATTACTAACAAAGGATTGTATATAGAAAGAAAGAGAGAGAGAGAGAGAGAGAGAGAGAGAAAGAGAGAGAGAGAAAAAAAGAGCGCAGAAAAAATATTTTCATCTTAGCTATTGATATTATCGATTTTCTTCAGTAACAGACTTACAACCAGTGATATAAAAGCTACTTTATTCTCAATAAAGAGAGCAGTTCTCTGTGTGTGTATATGCGTGCGTGTGTGTGTGTGTGTGTGTGGATACTTGAAAAGAAATATATCTGTAATTTATTAAGGCTATATATTACATTCTTAGTACAAGGTCTTGCATGAAAAAATTTGTGCACTACGGACGTTTAATTTAAATGACAGAATTGTCCGACGGAATATATATATAGTTTTTCATATAAAGCCGTTTATAAGCTTATGAGCAACATTAATACGAAAGTCTCGGCGATTAATTGATTTCAATCGGCCGCGCAAGACGTCGATCTCGCGTGAGAGAACCCAGATCTACTCAAAAATGTACAACCATCCATATCGATCGTTCGGTGCCGGCGCTTGAATTATGACGTTGAGAAATCCCGAGGCGCGAGAGAGGTGAGCGTGCAACCCCGCGCGCTGGAATTCCGATAGAACAATATTAATATCAGCGCCGAGATGAAAGCGCGACGCGTGACACGTACGCACACAGAGCGAGAACTAGCAATAATAACGAGATGAGGAAAAACAAGAAGAACATCTTTCTCTCGGTTTTTTTTTTCGAAAGAATGTTGCGAGCGTGACAAGCGGTCGTTAAGGGGATCTCCGGTTGTTCCGATTGGGCAAACGAACGGCGGTCACCGGCGGCGGATGATTTAGCGCGACGTTCTCCGTCATCTCTTGAAATACGTACCGAACTGCTGGCTTACAGAACCGACCGGCCATTTAAAAGTCTAATTCACGTCGGCGCGTGATCGTCGTTATATCCGTGTCAATAAACGACCGCGGTTAGGTGACGCGCGAGGAGAGACGATCGTCGTCTTGCGGGTTAGGTGAGCGCGATTTCCGGGCGGTCTCTCGCGAGCCGCCTCATCTCTTCAGGGTCACGCGATCCCTTCGGAGGATCGGATCGTTGCGGCCGTTAACGGCCTGACGACTTTATAGCGCTCCGCGCGAGTTTTTAACGCTTTTTATTCCGCCCGAGTCCTTGTGGCAGTAAAAGCGCGATGACGGGCGAAGCTAAGGTTTCACTTAACTTATTCGCGCGCGCGTTGATCGGCATTTGTGGCCGCACGTAGCACAAATGATCTTCTCGTCGTTCAAAAGTGCGAGCTAATAAGTTTGATCGATTTACGGAATACAATGGACAGATATATAAACATAAATCTCAAGTATTGTTGTTTTATCTTCCAGTACTAAAAATAGCTTAAAAGTTTGAAGTTTTACGTGCGCAATAAAATATATTGAAAATATAATTAATTAAACCTTGTCATCAATTGGGTAGATATTGCGTTGCGCAATTGATACTAGCGCTGTTAATTAATTTAATATACTTATATTTTTGTTTCTCTATTCAAATTGACATATTTATCTTATTTGTCGAACGTCGATTTCGCGCACGTCGAAACATTGTGCATCATTGGTGAAGAATTCAACGAGCTTCTCTTCCTAATTACGCGAATCGTGTAACCGGTTTATCATCTCATATCAGAAATTAGCTCGAACAAATCTGATATATATATATATGTTCGTTGCAACCGCGTACCGAAGGCACGTAGGTAACTGTGATGCCCCGTAAAAAAACGCGAGTAACATTTACGGTTTCGAATAAACGGTAATAATTTTACAATCTTCCCTCCGTCTATGTCGGTACTCCAGCTTTATGATCGCGGAACCTCATAAGACGATTAAGATCTCGGCATCCGCAACCTGTGCGAAGTCCACATTTAAAAGCTATTAATCAGCGGCAGTTTTATAAAAAAAAATCAGAATTATTTTAATTCAGTTATCATATTGCATTTAAAAACTAATAAATACATATCTGAAAGTTATTTTTATCTCATTGCAGTTTAAAAAAAAAAAAAAAAAAAAAAAAAAAAAAAAAAAAAAAAAAAAAAAAACGCTAATCTTTGCTCGAGAACATATTTGAGGTATTCTCAGCTCGCGGATCGGCGAAGAAAAAATCGCGACATCGCTTGCGTGTGTTGCTCGTATCTAGTCCGCGGCTAATAAATATAAATCTCGTCGATGCAGGCTGATCGAAAGTATACTCGAACGGGATGAAAGAAAGGGGAAGAGAGAGAGAGAGAGAGAGAGAAGTGAACGAACGACGTGGGAAAAAAGCGCGTAGCTCGTAACGTTGGTATAAGCGAAAATTCGTGTAATTAAAATCAAGTAGCCAAGTATAGCAAGCTCGCTAGATTGGCTCGCCTTCGGTCAGGATTGCTCGTCGGATTATGGCGATCGCTGGCGTATACATCGCGCAAGGAAAGAGAGATACAGTCAGGCGGGATATAGTGACGTATAGGTTAATATAGCTCTCTCCGATCGCTCTGGGATGGGAATGGCAGAGAACCGCGGCTGATACTCGTGTACTACGCGAGGAGGTGGGAAGCGGATGGGAGCGAGCGAGCACGGGCATTAATTAAAAAGGTTGCGCATTAAAATGATTTGTTTTAATTGGCTGAACGCGCTGAGGTATTTATGGCCTCGCGGTCCTTCGCTCGGTCTGTCGGTCTGCGGCCTCTTACAACAACTACGTCGACTTCTTCTTCTCTTCTCCTCCCTCGATCCTCTTTTTCCTCATCCGCCCCCTTGTGGCCCTCTTCCTCCCTTCGTCCGCTCTACCTCTTTCCGCCTATCTGCGTCTTCTTGAGCGCTAAGTCTCCGCGCCCTAGTCCCCTCCGCCCCTGACCTCTTCGATTATCTCGAAATCGGACGATCGTTCATCCGGACCGACGCGAGAGCTAAAAGCTGATTCTCTTCTGGCGCGCGGAGAACCGAGGGCGATTCATAAATATCCGGCCACGACAAGTGGATCTTTATTACCGCGGATGATTTATGCATGACTTCGCCGTATTGTTCGACTTCGACTCGACTGTGTCACTGACGTATCTTCGCGCTTAGAAACGGCCCGTTTTTTCGTTGCTTCGCCTTCGGCCGCGTTCGCAATTTCGGCAGCTCGGACGACCGACGAAACTCGAATGACGAGGTATAAATCGGGAGATATCGCGAGGAGGCGCGGCTAATTAATGTCCAAGTCCCTGGAAGTCCACACGCATGTCCTCGGGACGTACACTTATGATATATAACTCGTGCTCTGTCGTATAGTTCTTTTTTAAATCTTTTAATTTTCTATATAAATGTCGCAGCGGGCGCGACTTAAAAAAATAAACGACAAGGCGTTTGTGAGAGAACGTTTTCATTGTTATGTTTCTCTTTTACTTTCGGCGCTTTAAATCTCGCGCGAATGTTCCTTCAATCAAATTTTGTCTTTCGTTTTCTTTCTTGAGATCAAAATGAATAAAAAAATATCGTTAAAAGAATTCCACTTAATAACAGCACATTGTCAGAGCGTTTATTGCGAAAACCACAAAAATCTTGCGCGCAACATATATTATGATCCTCCTCGGTTCTCCCTCGTCGTAACGAGAAAGTCAAGAAAAAAAACAAAACAAAAAAAAAAAAGAGCACCGATGGAATCTAATGAGCAAGGAGGCAGATCCCGATGGCTCCACGTCGAGCTCGTACTTCGCCATGATCAAGATCAGCCCTCGACGAGAGAAGAGAGATACGACACAAGAGAAGTGCGCGGGGGAGGGAGACGCGAGGCGGGAGGATGACGGCTGCGGGGAGAGAGACAAATGCAGGTGCAACCTGCACCGGTACAGGACGGACGTACGGACGTACGAGCGGACGAAGGTGGGATTGAGTTATGACAGCGTTTGCTCCAGGGGGCCGGCTCTGGACCCGGCGAAGCGGATATTCTTCTTATTCTTTATTTCTTCGTCTGCGAGGGCCCCGCCGTAGGAACCGTCGGCCATGCATCACCTTCGGTTCAACTCCGGTCCGGCCTCCTCTTCGGCATCGTTGCACGACCACACCGCCATCACGGCCCATCACGATCCCACCTCAGCCATCGTCCTGGCTGGAATCGTCGATTCCACCCACCTTAGCAGGTCGGCCAGCTCCAAGTATTTACGTTTCGTGCATCGTCCATCTCGCTTCTTTATTCCTTCGTCCTCTCTTCCTCCTCTTCCTCCTCACTTGCATCTTTGTCTTCTTGTTCTTCTTTTCTTCACCGTTGTCGTTCTTTATAGTCGAATGAAACGATCCGGACGACTCTCTCTTCGTTAATTGCATCTCAAGTGACGCTTCGCGCGAGGCCTTGACCTTCGGCAGTTTTTTCTCTCAGAGTTCGGCGACAGAATCACGACAGTGTTCCTCTCTAATGCTTTAAGACTTGGTGCAAAAAAAGCTCCGAGCTGTAGCTTAAGAATATAAAATCTCGAAGATATATTTTCTCCGCGTGTAGATTTACTAAGCACAATTGGAGAAGCGATTTCTCATTTTTCTCTGTATTTTTTTGTTATTTATTATAAAAATGTTAATGAGACAGAAGCAGTTTTTACATATAATGTAAATAATTTTGAGAATATTATTTAAATTTTAAATAATGATGAAATTTAAAACATTATTTTAATTTTATTTCAATTTGAAACATTATTTTTCTCATCAAGATTTATGTGTACTGCGTAGTTATAAATATATTCGGGCTCTCTCCAAAAATATTTGCCGAATATAATATCAAAAATTTTATTCGAATTTTATTTTCTACCAAGAGAGCTACCCAACGCACTCATTTCGTCATCTTTGCTGCCATCGCTTCGCAAAACCGGTTTAATCAATGATTCACGAGCGTTACTGAAACTGTACGTACATTGTATATGCACGTTTCGCGATAAACTAAAACTTTGAAAAGATGAATCATTCGATTAATTATCGATTTCCAAAACAATTTTTATACGTGTGTATATATAAACAATATACACACGTATATATAAACAAACGAATAAAAATTATTATATCAATATTATAAGCGTCAATCTATTTCACGAATTTATTCAATCGTTGTATAAATTGAAGATATTCTTTTTCGAGCAAAAAACGACGATCATGCACAATTGCATAATTTTAAACAAACTGAATTTTCGTTATCGTTCCGTGTGCCGGCTGTCCGCATAATCGCAACTGCTTGCAAAAATCCACGTTCTCTGAAAGTATAACGATAACGATTCTCTGCACAATCGCAAATCACGATGCAAAAGCCGTGTCAACGCGCCGCGCATGCTCTTTCAACGAAAAGTAGGTTTCATTAGTGCACGCGTGACCGCGCGTCGGAATAACTTGGAATTAACGCGAGTCTCCCAATCAAAGACGGCCGCGCCGGAACAAACAAAACGGAACTTCGTTTTCCCGACGATCCCCCGAGGGAGCGGTTGGTTAGCAAAGCCAACCCCGGCATTGGCGTGCTGATGCTGAAAGTCGAGGCGAGAGCTCCGGCCTTGCCGCGTCAGGAAGATTAGGGAGTTGAGCGGGGGTGGCCGTAGCGTGGCGGGACGGAACGCGGAACGAAGGGGGAGGCGAAACGGAGGGGTGGTTAACGCTTCGCAGTCGGGGCTCAGAATAAACAACAATATTATAACACGAGCTTAATTGCGCCAGAGGGCTCGGTAACGGGCGCATAAATCGGAGCAGCAAGCGCGCGCCCGCGCGCCAATGCCCTCGAATCTACCCCTCATGTCGTCTCTCTCATTCTTCCTCAATGGTTCTCTCTTTCGTTCTCGTTCTTTCTCTCTCTCTTCCTCTTTCTCTTTCTGTTCGTTGTTGCTACCATCGCTTTTACCCCGCCACCCTGCCTCCGGGACACGTAGCAGTTCTCCGCGAGTCGCCTCCAGAGTAGGATTCATTTACAATAAACATGTCCCCCGCTAATTTCGTCGGCGGAAAAGGAGGAATCTCCGGAACAGAGAAGCGTCTTAAGTACGAAATATGTTGACGGTTCTCGCTGTTCTTGCTTCGAAATGACGATCGCTTTCGTAAAAACCAGGTCCTGAGCCATGATCTTTGTTTCCAAAGCCATCGATGACAACTACTGATTTAATATATTCTCGCGGTTAATCTTCGCCTCTCTTTCTATCAGCCGTTTCTCGGCCTTTTGATAAAAACTGTCGGCTCTTTTTTTTTCTTTTGACAATTTTGCTGAAAAGATCAACAATTTTGGGCTTCCATCTATTTTTAACGTGACATTTTGATGGCCCGCCTTTTCAACGAATCCGCGATGACGATGGGAAAAAGAATCAGGCTAGATCGACGGTTAGCAAACTGTGTTTTAAGATTTACTCGACCATTTCGGACGGCGATTTCAAATACATAATACGATTTTAATACGTAAACAGACAAATGTATTACACATATGAGACAAATTTGTTGTACAATTACTCGTATTTTGATTCAAATTGTATTATATTTATTGCCTCAGTTCTTATACAATGTGGTATTCTTATAAGAGCCTCCACTCGACAGTAAGCCACGTTTTGTACCAACCACTCCTCTAGTGTACATCCCACAAGTGCGGATTCCGCGACGAGACGTCGCAGCGGTGGCCGAAAAATTTGGACGCGCGAGAAAAGCCGGCGTTACGACGCTTGTGGCTTGGCGGCGTTTCAGCCGACCATGGATAAATGTACGAACACGTACGGAAAGAAAAAAAAAAAAAAAAAAAAAAAAAAAAAAAACAGAAAACACGGAGGGCTAAAATGATACAAAGTGCACGTAAGCAGACTCGAATTACTGTTTTCTCGATTACGCGTATAATTCGTATCTTGACACTTCTAACTCTAGTTTAATATAAAACATCTGATAATGTGTAACATTTTATGGCAACATTTAATTAAAAAAAAAAAAATCTACATAAATAATTTCTGAAAAAGCGTATTTCCAAAAAACATATTCTACAAAAAGCAAAACTTCTCATATACAAAAAAATACATATACAGAAAAAATAAAATCCAATGATAAAGTAATATAACGAAACGATGTCAGTCTGTTAATTCATCGTAAATGTAATACAAAGCAAATTGCGTAGCAAAAGCTTTCATGTTAATGTCGGTATTACGACAATATTACTAATTATCTTTTGCGATAGCAAGCGAAATTCCTCAATTAACATCGACGGAACGTCGAAGGGTAGAAAACGACATTCCGAAAATTTACGCACCACGGCTATTTTATACCATACCAGAAATATTTTCGATCACGCGCTCTTTTTACGATTCTCCGGGAACCTTCGTACCCATTGTGCCCAATGGATAATCCAGCGACGGAAAGAAAGATAAAGAGCCAGGGTACAGAGCGATGCAGTCGGTGGGCCGAGGAAGGAGAGAAGCAAACGGAGACAGAGAGAGAGGAAAAAAAAAGAGCAAAAAGGGGTGAAGGGAGTGTCGCAGCAATCGAGCAGGGAGAAGAGCCACGCTAGAAGGAAGAGAACGCGACGGAGAGAAAGGGTGGAGAGAGCGAGAAGGGGAGGAGGCGGCGAGCCGGGGCAGCAAGGGTGGCGGCAAGGGGATGAGGGTTAGGACGGTTAGCGGCCGGCGGCTATATGTATGTACGCGTCCTCGACCGCAGGCCTGTTTTATTTTATGAATCGCAATATTTCACGCGACAACTGGACTCGCGGGGCGGCCACCACTAAACTGTCTGCATACGGGGCCGTGTGCTTACCGCGTGCCACACCATACCGTACGACGCGCCACACTACCGCACCACCATCGCATCGCAACGCGACCACCACTGCCGCCGCTGCGTCGCCGCTACGTCGACGAGAACACACACGTATCGGCTTGTCGAGTTGCATAAAGATCTAATAAACGACGTATTCTGAAGCTCAGAATACGTCATTGCTTGAGTTTGCATACGCTCAAATGCCGAAATTTTTAGTTTTGAATGAGAAAAAATAAATTTACACTTTTTTGGAATAAATTATAACGGCTAATAAGAAGTCACGTTTCAGTAGTAAATTATTTTTGTTTCGAATTTAATAAAAATTCAATTATTAAAATAAGTTATTTTAATTTAGACTTACGTTAAAAATAAATTCGTTTTTTAACAAAATAAATATAAAACGTGTAATTCTCTTTCTCTCTCGATTATGTGCCAACGAGAAAAAAAACTGGTCGATGCATTCGAACGCGACGAAATACGGCGCAACAGCGTCTCATTGTTTCGGCGCGGGAAAAGAGCGTGCGGAGATCTCTTCCCGCCTTTCTCCCTTTCTACGTGAATCCTCCGGTAAAGCTTCTCGCCGGAACGGTCGCGCACGAGCGGCCCTATGGGATGTGTCTACGGGGTGATTCGTAAAGACAATTCTCGCGCACCGTTAACGATGTTCGGTGCATTGTGTAAAAGATAGAAAGATATTATTGAGAGTTTATTGTGAATTTGTATAACTGTAATTAGAAAATTAATAATAAATCGAAGATATATAAAGAAAGTTGTGAAGAGGCAAGCGTAAACGATCCTTTACACATTACATATTTGCGTCTACTTCCTATAATCTTCCGTCATAAAGCGGGTTTTCCTTGGATATCGGAATTGTCGTCCGACAGGATGTCAACCGACCGCGACAGAGGTTGCGCCAATCTCACCCAGTATGCCTATCTACGCGGTGTTTACCTGACCAGGTACGAAGGAGGTGGACGCGCCATTACTGCTACGGGAGATAAAAGATACGTGCGCGCGCGCGGTCCATATATGTAAATACCTCTGGGGATCTCGCGTACACGTCGTGAGGCCGTGGAAGAGAGGGTTGCCCGGAGGTTGCGGATGGAAACCGGGAGAGAAAGAGAACCGGGGGAAGTGTCCGGTGTGGGCCTTCGTCGTCGGGCGGATAAAGAGAGCGCGCGGGGGTGGACGAAGGAGCGAAACGTACGGTCAGTAGCTCGCGTATGTAACATACTATCTTGAATATGCGCATACATCGCGAGCTGGCCACGTATTCTGAGAATCGGTTAGGCGATCGAGTGCGCGCGCGGGAGCTGCCCGTTTCTCCCGCCGTAATTACCTTCTTTCTTTCTTTCTTTCTTTCTTTCTTTCTTTCTTTCTTTCTTTCTGGATTCTCCTTCGTTCGCCACCCGTAGCGCGACGTCGTGCTCCTTTTCTATCCCCGCGCGACTCCGCTCTCGCGGACTCCGCCATCGTCACGTTCGCTCTGGCTCTCTCTCTGCTTGCCTTTTATTCCCGCGCTGCTGCGTCGTCCTCTCGCATACAGCAGCTACGCGAGCACGCGTCTTGTTCTACAGGTAACGAACCGAGCGAACCGAAGGAAGGGGATATCGCGCTATCGTCCGAGCAGAAACGATCGATCGTGAGGCACCCGGACGTTTCGTAGCGAGTTAATTAGATTATTCGAACTTATCGGATTGCAACGGAGCACATGACGAAGATGCGCGTATAAATAATAACGTAACAATTCAGATGTTTATGTTAAACTGTCGTAATAGACAAAAAACTACATAAATTTCGAGAAAAACTAAATGTAAGAGAACGAAATAAGAATTTAAAATGTAGAAAATTGCACTACATTAATATTCTTGAACTAATAAATAATTTATCGTTAAACAAAATTTTTAATTACTGAATTAATTACATTTCTTCAATAAAAAATTTAAAAGTTATGAGAATTGTCTTAAGAACATAACATGCTTTTTCTATTCTTGTTGCTCTTTCCAATTTCTTGCCGCGAGACGAAATAAATCGTGTAGTTAGAGTAGCACGTTAGCTCGCACGTATGACATACTATCTAGAATATGCGCATACATCGTGAGACACATGCGTATTCTGGGAATCGCTTAATGCGCGATCCATCGCTATGTAAGCTCGTCTTCTCTCGTAATTGCTTTCTTCCTTTTATTTCCTTCTTCTCTAAACCTCCCCTCGATTCATTACAATTTTTTTTATTCCCCACATACTGCAGCACTGACCTGACCGATATGACTCGTATGCCTTCGACTGCATACGCATATGATTATTATTTTTCACATAATAACATGTTGTAGCACATTTCCAAATACCTATGTGAATTTTGAAAGTTAGATTTTAGTGTGAGAAAATTAAAGTTTTTAAAAATATTAAACATAAAAAAATGCAAAAGAAACGCACTAAATTGTGTCTTTCTGTGCGAAGTTTCTTGCATGTGAAAGACATATTTTGAGAGTAAAGGTCAAATATATGAGACTTCCTAATTCTTCCTGTACATGGTTTTTCTCTCGCCGTCATTGCGTCTCTCTATACTACAGTGGCGTGTTACTCTTCCGCGAACACGCCTCATCTTGGAGCTAACGAACGAGCTTGCCAACTGGCCCTCGTAAGAGATGACGCATATCCTCCTTCCTGGCTTTCCCCTTTTCTATTACAAGACGAAGTGGAAGCGACAAGAAGAGGTGGAGAGGGTTCTCTAATCAAGGTAGCTTGCTGGGAACTTCTAACTCCTTTCGCTCGGAACAGGATGTCGAGTTCCAGGTACGTCGATCTTATGTTCCGAGCTACAGGAAGCTAAGCCCTAAGGAAGATTATAGGGTGTCTGCATAGAGATGGTCCGAGTTTGCGCGAAAGTGATACCGACAGTCTTGTCGGGATGGCGGTGGAGAGTGATTTTCCAGGATAAGCCGGGCAGGATCGTAAAATTTGTCGATTAAATAATTTGAAGACTCGTCGAAACTTCACAAAACTAGTTTTGACTTTCTTGAAGCACCGCCATGTAATCGCGGTCTCCATCGTAAAATACCCGTGCGCGAGATAGAATGTGCAAAGATAAAATTGTTTTTAAAAAAATTATTTTTAAAACAAAACACGAAAAAAACCCTCGAAATCAGAAGACAAATCAGATTTTTACATAGAGAATAAATAAATAGATCGCAAGAAGATCGGAGCGTGTATTCGGAGTGTCCCGAACACAACGACGATCAAATGTAATCCTTTGAAACGAATTGGAATCAAGGCATTAAGCGAAACCCTCGTGGTTCGAACTGCATGTCGAGACTTCTGGCCGGTCGTTCGGTTTCTGAGGCGCTCGGATGTGAGAATAGAACGGCGGCTGGGTGTTGAATAGGCGCTGTTACAGAAGGTAATGCGTGTATATGGCGAGGACTTGGACGAGAGAAGCAGCGGAGACGGAGGAAATACACGGAGAGGAGACCGAGACGGCGAAGCCAAGGTGTTAACATTTGCTTTATAGCGACCGCTCTACAACCGGGCAATGGTTTAATACTTACTGTCGGCAGCGTGCGCTCCACGAGCGACACAAACATTACCGAAGACGCCGTGAAGGCGCCCACCTGCACACATGGTATTAAAGAGACACGAAGTACAATATATATTCGCCGTAATGCAAGCTCGTTAAACACCGAAATGATCCATGCACTAGCAACCGGACGCAGCACGTGCCCGTTCTTCGCACCTATTGGCAGCGTGTTGTTTTGCCATTGACACTCAATAAATTTGTAAATTTATTTTCGACAAAGTCAAATTATATTTTTTCTATTTTTTTAAATAGAGAGACATGCTTTCTAAATCCCTATATGCTCTACGGTGATAAAAAGATATTTTTATCTTAATATACACAAATGTGACGACATTATTTCATTAAAAATTACACCACAAAAAATTTTTAATAAATCCTCGTAGCGTTAAAAGAGGAAAGTGCAATAAAAATATTAATTTCTGTCGACCTGTCAATCTCTGTGTATAATTTTATGATACTTCGTGTTAATGTGCGTAAAGATATCGCGCTTCCACATGTTGCACCACAGAAATATACGATGCGTACTATCGCGAGCTATATAATGGGGAGACCCGTTAAATAGTGAAATGACCGGCGGGTTTATACACATTGCTATGAGATGTTAATACGACACCCTCTTCTCTCCCACTCCCTCCCCGTTGTTGAACACAAGCGCATGCATCTCTTCTTTCTC
The DNA here is from genome assembly GCA_014825475.1 of Pseudomyrmex flavicornis. NCBI lineage: Eukaryota > Metazoa > Arthropoda > Insecta > Hymenoptera > Formicidae > Pseudomyrmex > Pseudomyrmex flavicornis. The sequence continues at coordinate 200,694 of QVNW01000341.1, read as the reverse complement.
TTATTTCTCTCCTCTCTTTCCAACTCACGACACCTTACGCTCTCTCGCTTCTTTCCTCGCGCGTTTTCGATCCGCTCTACCTAGCCGACTCCATCGGGCCACGCTCCTTTATTTTATAGTTATGCAGCGAAGACACTTTTACTACACAACCGCGCAAACATTTCGCGGTTCCAGCTCGTGGCGAGCGTTTTTATTGCCGTGGACAATTTTACTCCTGAATACGCTATCTTTTATTTATTACGAGCCGCTCGTATAGCTGCGGAAAGAGCGTGTAACACGTCGAAGAAAAGACAAACTCAAAATATGTAAACATAAAAAAACTTATTTTGATGGATATTTCGAATCAATTTTATAAATAACACACGATTTCACAAGAGAATTATTAATTTGCGTGTGATTTTTCTGTACAGAATTATTAATTTCCGAATTGCGCAGACATCTGTTTAAATTTTTGATTCTTATTACTTTTTATTTATTGACTAATATAATATGTAACTGTAATCATTGTTGAATTAAGAAGGAGTGTTGGAACATTATGTTTTTATGTTATGTTATTTTTTATAATTTAATTTTTTATCAATGATTGAATTGCATACGTATTTACGAACAAAGAATGTCTCTACTTATTACTCTATAACAGTTCTACTGAAGATAGTTTAAAATAAAAAACCAAAACGTTTGGACAGAACTGAATGTAATTTTTTACGGCAAAACATCTTGCCCATTGGTTCCAACAGCTCCAAGAAAGTGATAATTTGGCAATAGCAATAGGAACTCGAGGAATACACCTCAATATCAATTATAATCTGTTTAAAAATACGTCCTCAGGACATATCTTTCGGAGAGAAGACTTGTCACTTTTGACAAGTATTTTACTAAATAATCAAAAATTGCTTTGCATACACAAATACAATGTATTACATGTATTTTTGAAATTTTTAAAATGTTTATTTTATTAATTATTATTTAAATATATTTTTAGTTACGGTTCTACTTTAACAAAAACTATCCATTAATTCTTGAGTGACCCAGCCAACAAAGGTCTAAAACCGATAAGAATAATTAACAAATTAAGTTGTACTCACTTAGTATAAAAAGCTTCTCCGCATTCTCCGCAAATGAAAGTTCGCGCACGGCCAGTTTTATCCAGCTTCGATGATTCCGCGGATTTGCATAGTTTCTGATGAACGATGAAGTTCGATCTCTTCGTGAATGAGACCGAACACTTCGTACAAGAAAACGGTTTTTCTCCGGTGTGTTGCGTAATGTGATTCGGCAGTGAAGCTTTCGAAATGAGTTTGTTGCATATCGGACAGCAATATTTCATATACTTTTTGTTTAACTTGGCCATTCCGTTCGTAGTTACAACAGGGCCGTTGTGAAGAATCTCGTGATACATAAAATCAGATCGTGAATTCGTCGAGTAGATACAAATGTGACACTTCCATTCTTTACTCTCGCGTATCATTTCAACCATGTTTAACTCGTCTTTTTTCACACACCTGCCCTCACGTGTGTGTCCGCTGACGTCTTGTGACAAGGCAAAAAGCATGTTGCATTGAGGACACCTGTTCAAAAGAAATTGTAGGATGTGCGCATCTCTTTAAGTATTTTTTTTTTTTTAATCTTTATTTAAAAACAAATTGTTTTTAAATATTTTTTACAGTGTAGAATTACCTGTGGCATAGTTCCGGATGATGATCGAGCAGATGAGTTTTATGTTCTATGATGTTCGGTTGTTTTTCGTCGCAATGAGGACACACTCTTTCCATTTGTTTTCCTGATTGTCCCTTCTTATTCTTGTGTGCTCTAACAACTTCTTTGTGAATGGATGATCTTCGGTGTTCAATCGCCTCATTTCTGGTAGCGAAGTTCATTGAGCAGTATGAGCAATAATATAGTGCCAGTTGCTTTTCGCTCTTATTTACATTCGTGTCATCGTGTTTGGTTTTGTGCGCGAGCAACTGATGACGTTGAAGGGCGAGCTGAGACCGAAAAGCTTTAGAACACAAATTGCATTTAAGAACTTGCTGATATGCATCCGAAGCGGTTTGGCTCTCGTGACCAGTCTGTTTGATGTGCAATCGCAGCTGCAAGTTGTATTGAAATTGACGGTTGCAAGTGGTGCAAGACAACAGTAGATGACGACCAATTACCACCGGCACAGAACCGTTCATCATCGATACTACGTCACGATGAGCCGTACTCAGAAGATGAGACTCCATTGCATTATTGTTTTTGCAGCAAAAATTGCAAGAAACACATCGCAAGTCACTCTCATTCTAAAGAGAAAAATAAAGAAAATATATAAAATGTAATTTTGCTCGAAATATTTTTTCATATCTGTTGCCGTTTGAATATCCGCTTTGAAAGAAAAAAAAATCGGTTTTTTTCAAACAAATGTCTTTTTAAAACTCAAAGTTTGCGTATTAAAAAAAATGTTTTTTAAACTCGCGTATTTTACAACATATTTTAATTAGATCAAATCAGCATCAAACACTTGTTCGACCGTTTCCGTATATCAAATATAAACTCTGTATATTTACTTAATATTTGTGAAACTCGTGGATAAATGCAAATCGTTCATACTTTTGATTCTTGACTTACTCACCGTTTTTATAGTTTCAATGTGAAGATTGGAACGCCAATGGAGCAGGAATGTTTCCTCAGTGTTACAATAAAAACGACAAGGCGCGCATTGAAAAGGACACTGTCGAACCACGTACGCCATGTTTTCCAGCAGAAAACGGCGCTCCCTTCGATTGCGTGGATTTACTCCCGCTACACGGCAATGGTAATGGGAGAGCAAATGTTTACCAACTTGGAGCTTCCTCACGCGCGCGTGGCACATCTCACAGTTGATATACAATATTCTTTGGCTCGCGTCATATTTTCTCTTTCTCTTTTTTCCTCTCTTTATCTCGGGCTCTTCTTCTGGTATTTTCTAACAATACAGATTAATTAACCGATCTTTATGGTTTAAAAAGTTAAAACTTTTTCTCGCGTCTTTTTACATACATATGTGTTGAAGTACGATATTCATGTGTTATTGTGTCGATATTGTATAATTGAAAATAAAAAAAAAAATAAATAAAAAAAAAAATTGCTAAAGAAAATAAAACTCGAATTAAATCCAATATACGACAGATATACGGGATGTTCCGCAATATACACTTTTATACACCTTTTATACCAGAAGAACAATAAAAATAAAAAAGGTTCGTAACATGTCCTCAGGATTACCTTTACTACTGTCTGTCGGGCAGCCAGTCTTTTACTGCGCAAATTTATTTCACTCAATGGAATGATATCTCTGTCAATCTCCTTTATACTCCTTCTGGCGTGCAGGTCGGAGAGCAGATGCCGACTGTAGACCACTCGTGAGGCAAGCTTCCTACCGCAAGGATTACACCAATATCCCGATTCGATATCCGTTCGCGCACCCGGCACCCATTTCCCTCGCGTGTGCTCCGGCGGCGGCTGTCCGGACGTGTCCTTGCTCTCATATTCCTCATCCTTCTGTAATGATTGATATCTCTTTGTCTAACACATCATCATCATCATCATCATCATCATCATCATTGCGCTTGCGTCGCATGAGTGTGCACTCATAGAAAAATTTCTAATTTATAACAATTAATTTTTCTCTAGAATTTCATTTTCTAAAATTAAGTTTATCTCTTCTTACTTGCGATGTCTCCGCAGGTTTCCATTTGCCGCCGGTGTACGTCGGCGGAGGATGTTCTTGATGATCATCCTCGAGATCCACGTCGTCCTCATGCATATGTGCCATGTCCTGCGGCAAATCGTCGAGCTCGGGCTTCCATTTGCCGCCGGTATGGCCTCGCGGCGGACGCTCCCGATTTTCACCGTCGTCAGAATCCGAATAAGAATCGTCTTCTTCCAAATCGTCGTCCTCCAAATCCTCCTCGTCGTCGTCGGAGTCTTCCCCGACGCTGCCCTGTTGGAAACCGAAGCCGAATCTCTGTATCTCCTTGTTCTCGCTATTCAGATTCAGGTCTTCGAGAATGACACTTGTGTCCTCCAACCAGTTCTGCTGATCGGACTCCATTCGTTGAACATTCTCTTGTCTTTTTCGATCGGTCTGCTTGAGAGATTGGATGCATAATTGATCGGTTGGATCATCCAAGTCGCTGACGGCGGGCAGCATGCTGTGAAGTTTATCCTTCACGCTGGACTCGTCGGAATCCATCTGACTTTTCTTTTCGTCTTTTTTTTCTCTATCATCTTTCTTGAATTTTTCCAGTAACGTCAAGGCAGATTCTTCGGCGTCACGTCGATTATTCGATTTCGCGCTACTCTTTAATTCCAGCGAACTGAAGAAAGCGTCTGCGTTTAAGATTTCGGGATAGGATACTGTTGTCGGCGTTGAGGGTGACTCGTGAAAGGTCTCTTTTTTATCGTCAGGCGGTCGACAGATCGAACGCCGATGCCGCACGTAATTGTCAAGACCGTGTATTGTCATACTACATTTGATGCAATAATGCGTGTCATCGTCATCTTCGTAGTCTTCCATTGGCTCTGATTTTAGATGACAACAAATCTATAATAAAAAAAATGAGAATAATAAAAAAAAAAAAAAAAAAAAAAAAACTACAAAAGAACTACTTTTTATAACGCGCAATAGTAAAAACTTACATACGTCGAATTACATTAGGATAAAAAAAATTTTTAATTACCATCATACGTATGAATACGCTGAAATTCGGGAAAAAAGATGCATTCCATCTTTTGGATGCAATTCACAAAAATAATTGCCGCTTTAAAAAATACTATTTAATTTTTAATTTTCAACGATATATTGTAAAAACAACAACGATTACGCAAAATCGACGCTGTTTAATTATTGTTTCGCTGTGTTTGCTTATTCGACAACAGGAATTCATTTGTTCGCGATTTCGGGCGTATGCGTCCCCGAAGTAAATTCGAGAACCCGTTTAGTCCGTCATACCCCGATCACGCGTCACGCAACAACCGCGTCATGGACAGCTCGCTGAAGACAATCGCGTTAGCGGACCGCAGTGGGCAAATTGAAGGTCCGATATTCGCGCAGCAGAAGGGAAACAAGTTGACGCTTCGTGCGGGCCGGGGGCAGGAAGATCGGTCGATGCCGCTTGGCCGTTATTCGGACGACGACACTTCGCCTCCCAGTCCTGGCCGCCCCTCTACAATCCCCCGCCGCTCTCGTGGCTCCTACCCTTCCTCCCTCCCGCCGCGCGTTTTCCCCTTTTCCCGCACCGGCAGCCCGTGTGCGTCTCTCCGCGTCACCCCCGCCCTTGTTGCGCCCTTTCTGTTTCCCCTTTTCGAAGTCTGCGAACCGGCAGCGACCTCGTGGCTCCGTCTCTCGTCTTATTAAGCGGAGAAAACTAGCGAATGAAATTTCCATCCGGCTCCGAAACATGCTCGTCGGTACCGTCTCTTCTCTTCCATCCCTTGTCCTCTCCTTTTCCCTGCCATTTCTCGCCCTTTCCCCACCCCCTTTTCCTCTTCCTCTGATCGAGGCTAATATCCCGGATCCCGGTTTCGTCGACGTTCGTAGTCTACCTTTGACGTGACTAAAATTCGATTTGCGTATAGTTGAGAGAAGTTGCAAAAATGTTTCCGCTATACGGCAAAACCAACTTAGCGCCCGGGTTAACCGCGCTTGATCGGATGTCGCGTATCACGCGCGGCCGCATAACAGAAGGGATGGAACGAGAACCCTTCGTGGATTATTCCCTCGTTGCCGATACACCTGCGAGAAGAAGTAAACTTCAAATAAAATTCTCCGGAGAATTTTTTGTAATTTTTGTTTCTCCGATATTCCGAAGGAGATGTAACGGAAACTATTGAAGTAAGGAAAAACATATTGTAATCTTATATAATACAACCGTAATATTCAATAACGAATTTTCCTGAATGCAAAATACCTTCTCCTCGCGATTCTACAATATGTGTGGTATTTCACATTTTTCTCGAAAGAAAACATTTGCGAATCTATATATACATGTATTTTCTCGTCACTATATGGTGCGTGGAAAATACCAAATAAATGTGTTGAGCAAATTCTGGTAACGAAAAAACACGATGACACGACAAATTAGATCTCTCGAAATCCGAACGATCCCGTAAAAATCCGCCGTATCACGTATGTAACACGTGTACGACATTAATAAGGAAAACGATTGCGCGCGCTGCGAGTATTATGGAGGGTGGATAAATCGTACGGTCAGTTTCGCCGAGATTTACGAGTATTTGTCGGAAAAACAAGGACGAAGCCGTTAATTGGGCGATGCTCGTGAACACCGCTGAGACATCGATACGTCAATATAATATCCATGGTTGACGCATCGTGCGCCACTATCAGCTAACTGTTCATGTCGTCGTTGATCGAGGATCGTCGATGACTAATCCCTAATTACCGATCGCAGCGCGGAAAAAGGATGCGCACCTGCTGCTAACAAGATTCGCGTAAACACGAGATAGCGCCTTAAAACGAGCTTACAATCTAATCGCAAAGAAAAAAAACCGAAAAAAACGCGACAAGTAACGCGACGACTTTGAATTTTTTGTAACATTTTGTTGCATGATAATGTATCAAAATTGTAAAAAAAAATCGCAAATGTAATAATGCGTAATTAAGTTTATGTAAGATGCCTCATTGCATAAAAAAGATCTGTAATATACAGAGAACAACAATTTTTCTTTTGTCTGTATTTGTATGTAATTAATACAACAGCCTAAAATTACTATAATCTCTAAGGAGAATAGCATTATTTTGAATTAGCATCACTAATCTGAATGATCGAGGGATCCGGCGACTTCTCTCTTCCCTTCTTAATGTCCGCTATTAACAATAATCAACGCAATCCCTAATACAAGAATGTATTTTGTACAACTTCGTCACGGAAGTTGAAGCCTGTAAAAGCGAGCCGAAGACGAAGAAAAGAGGAGAAGACGACAGATAGAAGGATCCTTGCGGGACTCGTCGAACGAAATTAGACGATCTCGATCCGAAGCCGTAAGCGGCCACGACTCCATTCCCGCAGACTCTCTTAACCTCCTTTTCATCGCTCTTCTCTTCCCGGTTCAGGAACGATGAGATCTACCGAGTGATCGTATGAAATCGACCGGATCTTCCTAATGTAATTCTGCTTGACTTGTTTGTATTTGTAAGTAGAAATGTCGACGCTCGTTCTCTTTATCTCCAATTACAAATTCTAATAAGTCTTTTATTGCTTTGATTTTTTGTTATTAAAAACGGAATTTCATTAAAAGAACATATGAGTAGATAGAAATTTTCCTCAATTATTTAATTTATCATGTCTCATTATTATTATCATTCTATGATATGTTTTTTTTTAATCATTACGGTTCAAATATTATTTGCCTCTCTCTTTTCTCTCTCTCTCTCTCTCTCTTTCTCTCTCTCTCTCTCTCTTTCTGAAAGAAATTTAATTTTCCTTTAGAAAAACTAAGTGATTTCTCGGACAAAAGCCTGCATTATCGGGTGAACGGACTCTTGTATTCGAAAACTGGTTACGCTGCAGGTAGCATTCAATGTTTCGCGCGTTTGCTAAGAAGTGACGAGTACACCCTTTCGACTTCGGGCATCCGAGGCATACCAACTAGGATAACCCTTCGTAGGGTCAACGAAGGACCCGGAAACCGTAGCAAGGTGAACTTGTCGCATGCGAGCGTCCGGCAGGCAATGTGGGGTGAGGAAGAGATGGCTTGCCCGAGAAGGGAGATGGACCGGAGGTAGACGCAGGGGGATGCAAGGTCCGGGGAATATTGAGCCGCTCCGTTAATGTTTATAACGACGTTAGACGATAGTGTCCCCAACGGCGTGTGTGTAGGTGCTACGGGATAGAGATAGAGAAAGAAAGAGAGGAAGAGAGGTGGCTTTGGCCACCCTTCGTCGTATAGGCGCTGTCTCTTTTTCACCCCGGATCCACCGACTCTCACCCTCCGATGCCATCTCTCTATCTCCTTCTTGTTCTCTCCTCTTCGCAACGGTGGCGGCAGTGGCAGCGCCGGCAGCAGGACAGGAACTGACATAAGCGCGCGAGTGTGTATGTAGAGCACGTACTCGGGGGCTCTCCAGTTCGACGGAGTGGGTGGAGGTGGGTGGTCGTGGGGACCCCTGTGTGGGTGGAAGTGGGTGGTTGAAGGTGGCAGAGAGGAGTGGGTGGGCTGCATTCTAGCAATGGGATGAGGGAGCTTCTGTCTAATCGATGCCGCGGCGGTGCGCGCTCGCCCCGCTGGCTATTACGCACCTTAATGTCCTTTTCCCTCGATCCCCCCTTCCGCCGCCCTCGTCCGGCCAGCCACCCACTCGACGGCCCCCGCGTCGTTCTCCTCCACCTTCGACGCCGCGCCACCCGCCGCTATGCCGCCACCGCCGCTCCTTCTCTCGCTCCTTCTCTCTTATTCCGCGGCTTCTCACGGCGGCTCCCGTCCTTCTTCCTCGTCCGCCTGCCTTCCTTCCTTTCGTTCTCTCCCGGCACCGAGAGAGGCGGCCATGACACGTGTCAATCTACCGCAGACGCCCGATCGATACCGACGGACCTCGGCTTCTCTCTCGACGTTCCTCCGCCTCTTCCTTCGCCCTACTGCCGACAACTGCCACCCTCTTTGTCTCCCTTCTCACCCGCCCCCTCCCCCCCCCGGTAGCCGCCGCACACCCTGCAACGAACCTTCTACGAATGTTGGCGCTGTATGCTAGGCTAGCACTCAACGTCTGACCTGCTGTCTCCATCGGGATCCTCGGTATACCCGGACATGCGAAGCAACTTCGAATTCGGTCCAAATGTTTTCGATTGTTTGACCAATCGGAACGAGATCCCATCGTCCGAGATCTCCCTCGCTTGAGATCTTGATGAGACAATTGCATTTTGTAGCTGGGATAAGAGAAGATTTCTTACGTGCAAGGCGTTTAAAGATATTCGAGTTTTAAAAATCATTCGATACTGACGAGCACTGTGATTGACTGTGTTGTTGACGTATTTAATAGGATTAAACCTGAAGGATTCTAAGTTAAAAAGATGTTAAGGAGAGGGTCAACTTCGTGAAACAAACTTCTCGCGTGGCCAGAACTTTCTCGTAAAGTGCGCGATTATTATTCATAGCGAGTCTAAAAAAAAAACAGAATTGCATAAACAAGTTACTTCAAATACGTTTGGATCACACTTGCAAAGGTTTTTGACAAACTATTAAATGATGTCACACTGTCAAAAGTTGACAACTACGAGAGAATATTTTCTTGATCTTTTTTCACAATATAGAAGTGGAATAAAAGCCGTATTAATATGGTAAGTAGAGGTATTTGTGTATGTGTTTTTTATTTTTTAATACACATTAATTAATTGTGTCGGTTTTAATACACAATTTACTGACTGCAATCAACACATTACAAAGTAACAACGTCTAGATTTCTCTGTCTATAATTCTTGTTAAAAAAATAAAACGCGCGATCTGGACCACCCTCGCAATCCAGGAACGACCCCTCGATCGAGTCATAAAACTTTTATTCCGCCTAACGAGCGCGTAACGCTTTTTTATAACGATAAGAGAAAGAGAAAGAGAAAGAGAGAGAGAGAGAGAGAGAGAGAGAGAGAAGATACACTAGTAGATAACTATTTCAACTATTTAAGAATCTTTTAAACATTAAAGTATTAATGCTTATAAATGCAAATATTAAACAATACTTTTAACAATATAAATTCAAAAGCTTTATTTTCCAAAATTACATTAACAGATTATAACATTCAATATGAACTTCAAATGCGATACATATTATATACCAAGTTCTTGACAGCATAGATAAAAGATTAATAAAGCAATAGTTGAATAAAATTCCTGTCTTTCTTTTACCGTGTAAATTAACTTTCATATCTCACTTAAATTGCCACTTTGCAGTATCATAATTAAGCGGCGTGAAATAATTTTTCTTTGATATCGAAGTGTTCCTTGCACAAGTAGCAGGATTAATTACGTTAAAAGAATGTCGACGTGCGTGAACGAATTACAGTGCGATAACGTTTCTTACAAAAGTGGGGAGATAAATTAACGTCTTCCATCCACACCAGCAGTCCGCGCGCTTGCGTTTCTGGTACTTTACACTCGCCAAGTTCACAATATTATCGCTCGCATCACTATGAAAAATTGTACCGTGTCGCACACGAGCTCGGGTAAAGTCCGTTGCAGCCGTAACTTTTTAACACAGACAGAAATATGTTGGTGTCCGAGAACCGAAATAATAAACCACAAGAATAAAATATAAGGAATAATCAATATAAATGTAAAAATTTAACACGATTATATAGTGTTTTTTCCCTACATGCTATATCTGATAAATTACATATCGTAGAATATATCTATAGAATAAGAGAGTACCTGCTGTTCGAAAATTATCATCTTAAAAGAATATACAAAATTGAATTTTTTATTAGAAGAAAGAGAGCATATATACAAGAAAATCTTTCTCTCTTTCTCTTTCTCTTTCTCTCTCTCTCTCTCTCTCTCTCACTTTCTCTCTTCCATCTTCTCTCAGTTGAAAAGTGCAATATTTGATAGGATGTTGAATTAACTTTGTACATCTCACAGTTTCACCTAAACTAAAAATATTTCAAGAAATTTAAAAAACATAATTACACTAATTAGTATTCCTCAATAAAAGTGTTTTTTCTCTCGATGTCAAGGTGTAGCTTATGAAATTTTAGGCTGGAAGTTAAAAGTGACGCGATAGACAAGATCTATCAGTAATCTAAAAAAAAGCAGTCTTAACAAACGGACCGTGGGGGGTTCGTCTGCGACTTCTCCACGTCGAAACATCGCGGCAATTATTTTCAAACAGGCCGCCTCCGGTCTCGGTCAATCTTCTCTCATCCGGCACCCGAAGGTATTCTAATCGCCGACTCGATCGCTCGCTCGAGCTATTTTCGAGAACTACGTGAAGGTTACTTTGTTGAAGAAATGCGACCTCCGCGTCTCATCCCGCTTCTAGCCCCTCCTTTCGAATCCGACAAACCTTTCTATTCTCTTCGCCCTTCTCGCTTACCGACTTTCTTTTCGCTGCTCGGGAGAAACGAGTGCGGGATAATTCATGGAGGTCTCGGGGAAAAGGTGGAATTTGAGGGGAAAAGAGAAAAAGAGGGAGAGGAATCCTCGCGACGCTTCCTTCACGCGATGCGTTGGACGGAAGAAAAACCCTCATCCTTCGTCTTCTTGTTCAATTGAAGCGCGTTACTACGAGTCTGAAAATTATTCCTCCGTGAACGATTCTTTCACAAATTCTTTTATCATCAGATTATTTGCTTCATTACAAATGTAGTAATAAAAAATATGTGACGTCAAAAATTTTTCCTTGATGAAATCGACATAACTTTGAGAATATAAAAGAAGAGAAGGAAAAAAGAGAAAATAGAGAGACCGTTAGAGAAAAAAGACAGACAGAGAGAACAAAGAGAAAGAAAAAAATAGAGAATAAGAGAAAAAATAAAAACCAGTACACATGCTGAACATGATAAAAAAAAATAAATGTAAAAGCCTGTAACTCGCGCAGATGCAATTCAACTCGGCAACAAACGCGGAGTATTTAAACGGCGGCAATCGACGTCTGTAAACTATTTCGTATACGCAATTTTTTCGGCCGAATTTATGGCCGCGAGAAGCGAAATGTCGATAGTAGATCTATTTTCAAGCGTGTACACGCGAATCGTGTACGTTGCGTTCGTCGTATAGTGTTATGCGTGGATCACGCACATAGAGACACGTACACAAACATGACCACCTACGCAAATGTCAGTTCGCTATTCGCTAGGCGATACTTATTGCGCCGTTGCGTTAGGAGTTTTTTTAAACATTGAAAAATATGTCGCAACGCGAACGTGAAAATTCTCAAAATAAATTCTTATTAATAAATTCCTCAAATAAATGATTAACTTGTTTCTTTGCCAGCTATCATAAGTTTGCGATAACTTTTCTCTCTCTCAATGACAAAATTGTATGTTATTCAAAACACCGGCGTTACATCAAATCTTTTGTCAATGTCTGACAGATTGCCGAATAAGACTGACGGTCTACATGACGCTCGTTACGTTCATGCGAAATTTGACATATTTAAGATGTAAGATTGTAGCAATATTGTCGAGATTAGCGCTAGCCGCCGCGATAGCTCTTGAAAAAGACGTACAGTATTAGTTGATTTTGACGAGGCGCACTTATTTCGACCCTGTAGGGAAGCTGGTTGATGCAGACCAGTGTATGTATGCACACATAGTCACACATGGAACCTTACGCGCGCGACGGACTTGTGCAGTGACCTACATTGTCGGTTGCATAACGGGACGTCTTTCGAAATATTCGTAAGTTTAGTACCTCCGGATGCGTCCACCGACGTTGGTAGCGCGCTCGTAAAAGGAACCCCCGCAGTCAGCAAAAGAAGACACAGATGCATTTCACTCCTTGTACATGCACACGAAACCGTTTTTCAGCCGCTTATTGCTGACCATGACGTTGCAAAATTGCAGAAAACGGTTTATTTCGTCGTTGATTAACAGAAAAAAATATTGTTTTTATGAATCGTAATTGTGAAGATAAAACAAGGAATATATATTTAAAAGCTTCAGAGAGACCATTCTCTACTGAGTTTTTAAAAATAATTTTATGTTTCAAAAAGACACCAATAATATTAAACTAGAACGTGCATGTATAATCGTGAGTATAGCTGTCTTTTTTGGGAAACGCGTTCATATTATTTTTTGACTCGTACTGACCGTATACAATGCTGTGAGTTGTGCGCTGGCTGGATAAAGTTTGCTATTGGTAAGACGTCCGAAGAAATATTAGCCTGGACAGAACGTTCCGCGCAGAGAAAAGTTATTGCAAAGTTATGAGAGCAGTCAAACATACAAGTTAATGATTTATCGAGGAATTTATTTCATGAATCTAAGGTGACTGCGAGATACGTACTTTCTTCGACAAGCGGACGTTGTTGTCGGCACACTCGTGTGGCTAGCCTTTCACCTCTTTGAGCCAAATACGAATTCTGTATTGCGAATGAATCTTACATCGCAACACTCGTATAAGAAATTCGTATAGAACTCATATGTTTTGTACGAGATGGTCTTTTAGAAACTGAGACTTTCTGTTATGATAAAAATAAAATAACGAAAAATTAAGTTTGCTTTAAATTTTAATTTTGTAAATAAATAATATTAATTGAATATTTTTAAATAAAATATAAGTTATAGAATAAATAAAATTTTTTTCATTTTCTATATCTTATAAATTTTGATGCTAGAAAATTTCTGCAAGTGGATAAGCGAAAGTTTTTACATTCGGCCGTGATTTATGTCTCCATATTTATTGTCTCTGACTACTACTTTGTTTGTCTCGCAAACTTTGCCGATATTTGGTCAAGTTTTGCGATCAAATATGGCATGGATCTCAGTCGGGAAAACGGTCTCTAAGAAAGAACAAGCGAATGTTCACTCCGCAGCCAAGTTGCCCGATGAGAACATCACCTAATAAACGATCTCGTAAATGTCGCGTCGCGAACGTCGCCGTCGTCAAATTGGCTTGATGCGAGTAGGAACAACCTTTTCGACTTTGCTGTGAAAACGACACGACTGTCGCTGAAATAAAGTATTCTTTGTAATATCCTATTTGTCGGAATTTTAAAGATGATCCTAAAAGCTAAGATATATAAATGTTTGCTGACAACAAACAATTTTAAAATGAAACTTACGCGATCCCACAATTAAGAATAATAACTCGAGTGTGATTTGCTCTTATGTATGCAGTTTGTTTTCACAAACAAATAATAACGTTTAGAAAAATTCTATCTCTAGTGCTTGTATCTATATCTCTCAAAAATAATAAAATGAACAAAATGTACTTTTCGCTGTAAAACTACAAAGAATCATATCTAATAAGTCTCACTTATATAATAAAATTATAAGAATATAAATTACGAAGATAATAAATTACGAAGTCAACTATTTTATACAACTTTTTATATAAACATAGTTGCATATCTATCGACACATCGCTCCTTAAAAAAGTAATATTGCATTGCGAGAAAGAAATACCCCCCTGTGTGGAACTCTTCGGTCTCCGCGAAAATGAGAGCCAGCGCCATAATCGTAAACCAAGGTACATCTGCATGCGCGCGCTAACGAAAAGCCCATAAGTATGACTATGCCCTTCTGCCCGGGAATCCGAATAGGAAGAGCACTAAAAAAACAAAAAAAGAAAAACAAAACATTCATGGCTAGCATCGTTAATATCCGATCCGCGGAGCGAGCTCGCTGCGAGAACGACAGACGACCGCCGGTAAATTGGGCGTCGGAACACTTTTAATTGACAAGAATGTTTAGCAGTAATGAACGCGTGCGCCGAATGGTAGGAGCGAAGGATAAGCCAGCAGCGTATGTCGACGATAGCAGTAGCGGTGTCGTCGTCGACGGCGACGACGACGACGACAAGAGGAGAGAAACAGCACAGTGCCAGGGCCACAACTAGATAGAGACGCGGCAGCAAGAGCATAAACATCCTCGGCCCCCGGTGGTGGCGGCAACAACGGCACCGACGGCAGCGGGGGTGCAGCGCGCACGTTCCAAGCCGTGGGCGTTGCCGTTCGATTCCTACCACAGCGGCAGGGGTGTTCTATGACGCTATAGATCATGCGAGCTCCGCCTAGTAGGCGGGAACTGCCCGCCAGTTGGTACGGTTCACTCCGCAACACCGCTGCAATGTTGCCAGCGCCTCCACCGGTACCCGCCAAAACGAGTTCTGCTGTGCCAGAAATGTGCATCGTGGACTTCTTTAAAAATAGTGCTTTTTCTGGGATTGTTTTGGGGTTTAAAAGAGATTCGGGAAAAGTCACAAAGAAAAAACAAGTAATTGAAAAAGAAAGAAACGGAATGATAAGGTCAGAAATGAAGAATAAATCTTCTTAAGAAATCGCAGATTAGAAGGTGTTTTTCACAAGAAAATTCAAATATATATAATTTATTTAAGACTGTAAATCCTTATTAACAATTCCCTATTTTTTGACAGTCGGTAACAATGAAGAATCACGCATAACGATCGATATTCAGGTTTTTAATAAATGTTTCCTAATGCTATAGTAACATCCATTACAACAACTATATAAATATCAAAGATAATGTTATGTTACTCATCATATCAAAATTACGCATATATACGCAACGTGTATGAAAATAATTTGTACTTTATATTTTAGAGGTTAGGTTTAAAAATATTCGAAATATAATCGATAACAAAGTTCCTCAATCCCTTCTTGAAATACAGTTTTATTTTGGTAACAGACAACACTGATCGAGTACTTACCCCGACCAGTAGTAGCTTACGACGCGAAAGTTCCCGAGGAAATGAACGAGAAACTCCTAGGTGCGGCTTGCGTCACCGTAGCACCGTAACTGCACGTGCAGTAGCGCCTCCTGTGTCGATGATAGGAACCATTATAGCCAGAACAGCGTTTCCCCGTGCACCTCCCTCGCGCAGGCCGATGTAGTAGAGAACCCCGCCTCCTTTTCCGACCTCCCCCTGTATGCGCGAGCGCGATTGTAGTCCCATAGATTTGTCATGGGGCCCTGTCTCGTATAGAAATCGACTTTTTTCTTTCAGTATCTCTCATAGTTCTCTTCGAAATATCTACAAGTTGCGAAACATCCTGTAAAAAAAAAGCGGGAACGTGGAAAATCGCCGAATCCATCACGGGGGGAACGCGTGGGTGCCACGTCGCGGCCACGTTGCGGCGAGCAGCGCATCCGCCAGCGTTCGGTGCATCCACAGACGAGAGTGGCTGGCTTTTGCGCCGCCGCTGCAACAGTGTAAGTCCCCTCGCGCGTCGCGATGTGCATGTATGGATAAATCGAGAACGAGACGGAGAACGAGGCGCGCGATTCCTCCTCCCCCACAGGTTCGCTCATTCACTACGCGCACTCTTCGCCGTGGTGCATGGTCCCACCGTCATTCCTTCCCGTGCCCCTTCCACTCTTCGTCGTGACCACCGCGGCCTCGTCGACCGCTTCGTTCGCGAGCCGCACGCCGCGAACGCGATCGCGACCGCGTACATGAGAAAGAACGAGGGCGACGGAAGGCGGGAAGGAGAGGTCGCCGAGCGCAAGTGATGCCAGCAAGGAAGAACGAGCAAGCGAGGAAACGAGAACGAGCGGCGGAGGAGGCGGTAGAGGAGGACGAGGAGGAGGAGGAGGAGGAAGAGGGAAAGAGGACTACTACTACTCCTGGAGTCTCCCCCACCACACGGCCTGCCGCCGCGACGCCAGTCCGTAGTCAGTCAGCGCTGGACCGCCGCCCGCTCGATTTCGCGATCCACGAACGACGGTAGCCTCCACCTCCACCTCCTCCCCGCTTCTTTTCCGTCTGCTGCGTTTCGAATCTTTCTTTCTTTCCCTCCCTCTCACTCTCTCTCTTTCTATCTCTCTCCCTATCTTTCTCTCTCTCTTTCTCACCTTATCTCTCTTCTACAAATCTTTTTCTTTTCTTTCGCTCTTTCTGTTACCGCGTTTTCTTGCTTTCTATCACATGCATGTGCGTTCTTACTCGCTTGTTTTGTTATTTATCCAGTTTTTTCTTTTTTTTTTTCAATTTTTTCTGTTTTTTATTTAAAATCTTTTGCATTTACATACGCGGAGCGTCGTCGCGGTTCACACGTTTTGTAGAGGTGCTATCGCGCGATAATCTGGATTTCACCGATCTATTCGCGAGATAGCTTTGACGCAATTCCGATAGCGGTCGTCGGAAGCGAGGATCGCGTATCGGTATGAATGGCGTCCGGTCGGGAAAGTGACGAGTGAGACTGATGATTACTTACAGAGAAAAGTGTTGAGCCACAAAGGATCGGTGCACAATAAAGAATGGTCCACGTTTTGGAGTAGATCGCTCAGATATCACGAGACAAAGAATTATTCATACTTCAGTGATAATATTGGCGAAGGATGTAGTGACGAACACAATAAGCGCGGGAATAATATTTATTTGCCAATATATATGTGAACGTGCGGGGTCATCAACATCGATTGCTCCGAAATGCGACGCGAGCATAGATGAGATCGCAAGAGTGAGAGAGAAAGAGAAAAAGAATTAAAGAGATCCCGGTCGCACTACACGTGTTGTTGTCGTTTCGGTTTGCAATTAGTTTCGCGTGAACATCGCAGATACACAGATGCTGGTTGGCTCTGAATAGAATGACGACAATCGCAACAATTACGTCACTGACGACGAGCGGGTCGTCAGCTATCACAATGAGGTAGTGGAACACGTGTCCGGTTGGCTGACCGCAAGTGTGTAACGGAAAAGAAGGCAGACTATCATAGGTAGTTATTTTGGAAGAAGACACTTTTTGAAGTAGTGTCGGTGCTCTCGACTGCCTGACTTCTTGGGGACCAACCGATTCGCAGCCAAGGCGAAGAGAACTGGAGGCCGCACGGATACTCGAGCACTCCCGAAGGACGCAGATGCCCCGAAGGAAACAGCACGCACCGCAACGCATGAAATGTGAGTGGACAGATGCCAACACAGATTTAGCAGCGACGGTGGAACGTGGAAGAAATTTGCCGATTAAATCAAACGGAAAGGCGATGATCCAAGAATCCAATAAAGTTCCTCAAGTTTTCTCTTCGAGTTGATAGAAGAATACTTAAGTAGTTACCAATGCATCTTTGTAAAATAAGAAATTTGTTGATTACTTAAAATTTAATCAGATTAAAATTGTTGATTTTTTTTTATTGTGGGCAAGATGAAAAAAATTCAAGACTGACAAAGTTCGACCGAGACGTTCCACTGTCGTTGATTCGTCAACAAAACTCGCGAAGCCACCACGTGGAATACCACGTGGAATGCGGCGTGATTTCGGGAATAATCGCGGGAAATTCCACGCGCGGGATTAGCCATTTATTTCTACCTGATGTGATTCGCGTTTTGCTTAAAAAAATAGTTGACACGTACGAAACTTCGATTAGCATGACACAGCGAGATTGAATGAACTGCCAGTCGATGATTATCATGCCCGGGGAAAAAGTTTTGATGCACATGACAGCAATTTATTGTATTTCTACGCAGCGTGTGTTTATGGATTAATTAAAACGAAGAAAATATCTAGACGATCGTAAGAGAGTTTTCATAAAGTCGTAGAATGCCTTTTACAGCCAATTTAGCGTTCACGCGTTTTTCATTGCCAGAGTTCCTAAGTTACACTGCTGTCGTACATAGTGGATATTATCCTACGGAAAATGTTTAATGTAAGGATTAAAAAATATGAAATATCTCTTTTGCGTTGAACCAAAGCGAATTTGCGTTGCGGTGATGTGTACTCAACACAAAAAATTTTATATAATTTATTGGCGAGTCATAATTTTAACCTATTAAAACATATTTCATCTAAAATATATATGTATGTACATGTGATACGAGATATTTCTCTGTATATATATATATTTTTTTTTTCTATAAATCTATGTTTCTCTCAATCGCTGCTAATAAATTAAGAATTGAATAAAATGCTATTTTGTTTATAGATGTAATTTGTACAGCTCTGTTTGTTGAGTAAATTTAGCACACGCGAAATGCAACATATAAATTTATGCGACTAGTGAGGATAGGACTTTTTAGAATGCTTTTATAATAGGAACAAATATCAATAAAACTCGTCTTCTTGAGCACACTTTTGTATCCTAGATTATATGAGCAACTTGTAAAATGTAGATTTGAAAAAAACATAAAATGTTTTTTTTGGAACAAGATAATATCCCAAGTCTAGAGAAAAATAATGCCAGTTATATAGATGAGGAAAAAAATATATAGAGTCATTATATTTCTTCTTAAATTTGTTATTTTTGTATTACACTGTTATCACATTCAGATATTCTCTATTTAGACATTTTTTCTTCGACCTATTCTGTATATAACTATATATAAAATAACTATATATAAAATAAACAATATTAAAATACGCGATAAAAGAAGAATAAATTGTTGCCTCTCTTTGTGAGACTTGTTTTTGAATAAAAGTCGTCATCTTATCAGCTTCTTTTTACAATATTTTACGGTTCTATTGTCCGAAAAACTGAAAGATTACTATCTTCACTTTTGTTCAGTAAGGTCAAAGACGCGCACGCCATTGCGTCGAATCTCCCGACAGATGGGTGAAGCGACCGAGGCCGCATCAGGCCGAGACGATTTGTGCGTTTGAAGCCGTGACGCGCGCCATGCTGTCTTTCCCACGTGGGGAGTCATGAGGCGTAAACAAACTCGCCCTCGTTGGTGGAGGTACGCCATCTTGGTGTGAAGTTCTCTTGCCGGAAACATTTACAATTCACTCAACTTACCTAAACTCGGCCAGGCGCCGATAAATCTCGTGCGCGCGCGTATTCCAACGCGATGCCGGCGTACATAAATTCGCGGTAGTCCACGAAGTTTCGTTATGTGTTACGGTTTTTCGCATCTCCAGTTTCAGGCATCTTCGGCAGCTTCCTAAGTATCAAGACGATCCGGTCTTCTTCCTGAGGTAATCGTTGTACTTTTACGTACATTTATTCGAGGACTGTTCGTCCCAAGTCATGTTACAAATGAAACATCCTTTGTGCGATTTCACTTAATGTAATAGGTACATCACATGATAAACAGTTTTCTCCTAAAACAATCAATTGAGCACCACTGATCTATTAACTAGTAAAACATCAAGTTTTTACGATATGTAGATTTTACTTTCCCAAAATTTTACGACTTGTTTAATTATTATTTCTAGATAACGTGCATTTACAACTAAGACTTATACGCTGATGTTTCTTTCAAATTTGGAAGTTGCTGATCAACAGCTTATCCGAACCGAAATAAATGCGAAAGTTTCTAATCATGCAAAACGATGAAACGATCAGCGAAAGTAGACATGCACGGGTTAGAAAATAACAAAATATAGCTAGCAAAGTTGTCGAACTACAACACGCGGCTAATTTCCCCATTTAATTTACGATATTCCGGTGAAAGCATCTGAGAAACGTTGATTACTATGAATCGATCTATCGACTATCGATCGTGCGATTAAGCTGCGATATGGCGAGAGATCTAATTAGCAATATATTGTGAAATAATCATCGCCATGTTCTTGCCAATATATTTTATTTCGTATAAATATATTTACAAGTATTATTAGTGTACAGAAAAAACGATAGTTTTTACTTGCTAATTAGGATAAAATTAAAAAATGAACGTATGTGTCTATATTGTTTGCATATACATATTTAGTGCATTTATGTTCTTTATAATGTTAGAAGTTTATAATCTATTTTATTTTTATAAAGATATAGTTTTTGACTTGCGATTTTTTCAATAAAGGCTGTTGCAATTCAATCGATATCAATAGAAACATTCTGCGATTTTAATAAATTCTTAAACTGTGCTGCGCATTTATATAGCATTTATATAGCTATATTATAATATTGGTTCAATATTTATAACATTTATATTTATATATTAATTAAAGCTATCATTAATTTATATTGGGGCCACATTTGCATTGATAAGTGCTACAGCGCGTTCTTTTGATATCTTAAAATTATTATTGGTTTGATACGTTGTATTTTTAAATACTTGAATCGATTATAGAGCACAATTTTCCGAACTACTTGTAGGACTTGGTGAAGGAGATATACAACATTTACTAACATTCGCATTCGATGCAACAGGTGCAGCCTCGATGCATCCTTCGAGCTTCCATGCCCGAAATTTGCATCAGCGATACCTCATCACGTCTTCATTGGTTTGTTTGATCGAAGAAGATTAATCACACCGTGCCTAACATTGAAAATAACGTCAATACGAAAGGACAGAACTGTTTATTAAGATCTCATTTCCTTTGATTTCTTTTTGTCGGAATGCACTAAATCCTTTTATTTCGCAATTGGAAGCATAAAGGTAATAACTATCTCTTTCTTGCAGCCTCGGCGACTTTTCAGCTTCATTCATAAAGAAGGAAATGCGCGAACTATTTTTGGCGGCCGCGGAAAGTTGAAAACAGCGGGGCAATGTAGCACGATGCTCTCGTCGACGAGACTTATCGTGGACTACGAAATCGGGATAACTAAATGAAGATGATTGATTCGCCGACAGACACATCTCATTTATTCAATGTGCTGAAGTCGGACTCCAATTATATTTAGAATGTCTCGTCGCGTCGCTATCACTTCGTTTGTCGTTTTCTATCTCTGTCTCTCTCTCTCTTTCTCTCACGTAGAACAATCGATTTTTGACCGTTCCTGAAAAAGCAACACTGCATCCGATTTTGAAAGACTTACGAGACGTATCGATTTGCCGTATGTAGCCGCGGGCAAGCCGATCTAAAAACTTGTTTGTGATCCCGACTCAAAGTTCACGTCTTTTCTTTTGCAATTTTAATGAGACGCATTCCTGACTCACACGATGCGAATCATCTAGACATTTCCAAATTAATATTTCATCTGCCACGTCCTTGAACAGTAGCTAACATTTCTTTGTTATTAGTTGCATATCAAAAACTCTCTCAATATATTATCATCAGTTGAATGTTTTTAAGTGTCTTTTTTCACATAGTAAAAAGTTTATTTAACTTTGTATATGTGTGCGTTTATGTAATTATTTCTGAGTAATAAGTAATAAGTAACTTTATAAACTGTGTGTTTTGTCTCTCGTTTCATAAAAACATAAATTGATATTTCTCTTCTAAATTTTAACCTATTGCATAGATGTGTTAAAAACCTATTGTATAAAGATCAAATAACAAGTTGAAATCTTCGTGCAAAATCCGTGAAGTTCGCTTAGTATTTCTAGAATATAATTTTTCCACAATATCTTTTTAGTATCTTTTAAATTTTATATTAATTCTTTA
The DNA here is from genome assembly GCA_014825475.1 of Pseudomyrmex flavicornis. Classification (NCBI taxonomy): domain Eukaryota; kingdom Metazoa; phylum Arthropoda; class Insecta; order Hymenoptera; family Formicidae; genus Pseudomyrmex; species Pseudomyrmex flavicornis. The sequence goes on along the minus strand of QVNW01000341.1, from coordinate 178,781 downwards.
TTCTATAATTCTATATAATTTGACTCGATAAAATATTAAGAAAAGAATATATTTTATGACGCAAAAATAAAATATATTTTTAATTTAATGAAAGAAAGAGTGAGAAAAAGAGAGAGAGAGAGAGACAGAGTAATAAAACAATTTATAGGAACATTAAGAAAACGCAAAATTTAGATTTAGGAGTATGATATAAAATGACATGAGTTTTCTATTCGAACTGAACATATGCCTAAACTATTAAAGTATTAAATGACCACATCCGGAATTTTTACACACAAAGAAAATAAACGTCCTGCAGCGCTAATAAATGCTTCAAAAAAGAATTATCCAGGCTAAAAAAACTGATACAAAAGATCTTCTCGAAAATTTTTGTCAAGAACTTTTTGTTGGTTGATTTGTAGAGTACGTTGTTTTCATTTACGTTTATCTAAGGTGAACAAATCCTGCAAAATGCATACTTGTTTTATAATGAAAGATTGACATGCATTGCGTTCCACATAAGAATTTCACTCATTTTGGTGAAGTCCGTTTGACAAGCATAGTTTTCAACATAGTTGACACCTATTGCGCAACTTTCACTCAAACAAAGCTGGCTGTAAGACCGGATTTATGTCACATAAACTATCCTTATCCTATAAATCCTTCAGATCGATGAAAAAGAGGTGCTCTTTCGGTTGCATTTGTGATGCAGGGTAAAAGAAATTTATTATTCAGTTCAAAATGGGGAAAACCTTCGCATATCATGTTTCGTCTACAATACTTGACGTTTTTGTGTTAGTGGAGATTGAATAGTTACAAATAAGAATAAAACTAAGCAGTCTAATATATTAATTGAATCGAACAATGTATAACACATTCGATATGGATCTTAGCGTTTTCATTTTAAAACAATTTTAAATCTTATTTTTTTTACAGTATGTAATTTGTGTAAAGAATATTCATAAGTTTGTAAAACTATTTTTTTACGCAAAAGTTCTTTAGAATGTGTATGTTAAAATAAAACGTTTTAGGAAAAAAAAGTTACGTATAATTGAGGTTAACGTATATTTATCCACTCTGTAGCATATGAAAGGCTAAACAGACAGCGTCATATTCAAGACGCGATTAATTTTATGCTTTTTATAATGGAACTCTGACATTAATTGTGTGAAAGTCAACAGACATATCTAATGCAATCTTTAAGTGAGTATGAGATATAAAGTATCTCACGCGTTTTTATTACTGTTATGTCATGTTCAGTACGTGTACGTATACGTGTTCTTTTTATTTTTTGTTGCAAATTTGCACGTAATAAACATGTGAATTAAAAGTGAAACGTGACATTAGTATCTATAAATATCACACAAGCATATATATCTGATCGATTCTATTAGAAATTGTCAAGTCTTAACATTTTCAATTCTGTGAGAAACAGAATTAGGGGTAAATTATTAAATTAAATTAAATTAAATTAAATTATTAAATTAAATCAAAAAATTTATATAAATTCAAATTTTAAATTGTATAAATTCGAAAAGAGTTTTTATATAAATTCAAATTTATAAAATAAATTAATCTTTACAAATGATAAAAATTGATATGTATCCTTGCTTAATAGCAAGAATAAAACTGAAGCCACACAGCAGTGGATTGAGAAGTGAAATGATTTTTTTGCAGAAGAAAACGACGTGAGAATGCCGTTAGACGCGTTCAGTTACCGCTGCAATCATGCACTTTTGTACGCGCCTGGCAGAAGCTGGTTCTTGAGATTTTTGCGCGCGGAAGAAACGATGACGAATGGAAGAGCTATCTTCGGCAGATATTAAAGACGTATCCGTGTGCGAAACGGTTCGGCGCTTAGATTTCCGCGTTATGCTCATAGATCAGGCACGGAGTCAGCTTTCTAATCGGCTCCCATTATTTCCGGTGATCATGATTTACACGCAATGCCGCATCGACGGGCAAATACGCCGAATACGATATATCTCGAGATAAATGAGACTTCGCTCAAGAACTCCGTGCTTTTCATTTTACAGTCTTTCGGCCGCGACGATATCTCGTGACTAACATTTGAATTTGCCGGTAACGCAAACTATAAGTGTGATCGATGACGGCCGCTCAAGAATTCATGCGGCAGAAACAGACACTTTACAAGTTTCATTGCGACGTCATACAGAGTCGGGTCATCTGGTACACGTGTACTTAAACCGCGAGTTGCGGTTACCATGTTTATTGATAGAATCTCTGAGGAACAATAGACAGACTGATGTGTCCCAAATCATATTTGTACGATATGCTGATTTCGTGTATGAGAGACATGCTAACTGTACTCGAGAGAAAAGTATTCTCATTTCGAAAGAACTATAGGATCGCACGATTGTAACGTGCATTTAATTCTGCGCGATGCTTTTTACAATTTTATTTTTGTTGAAGTGCAATTATTTTATAAAATATGTCGCTTATGCGGAAGATTACTATAATATAATCTCAATAATTAAAAATTAATTGACAATTCGATTTCTTTTATAAAAAAAAAGCGACGTTGTTTCGTAATCTCTACGTGAGAAGAAAATTCTCAAGTCATCGTTATTGTGCATTATAGCGCACGCTCTCGCAGGTGTTAAAAGTGTTATCTCTTTGCGAACTATGCGAATGAATTACGAATGAATTATGTTATAATTATCGATGCGGGAAATATGATTCCGTGGACATTTATCGTTGATATCGTTGATCTGAGAACGAGTTGTTTAACGGCATCAAGACTTCTCGTCGTCTCGCAATGGATGCGCGGGCACGAAACAACAAACGTGCGCGTTTGTCACCCTATTTTTGAGACTCATAAAATCCGTCGTATTCGACCGATCCGTCTCCCGATTTACGTCTTGGTCGACGACGTCGTTGCTGCCGCTCATCTTTCTTATGCTAGATTTTTTCCTGTTTTCTCTTTCTGCCTCTCTTTCTCTCTCTCTCTCTCTCTCTCTCTCTCATTCTCTGAGAAGCGCTAATAAATTAGCCGTAGAAAAAGACGGTTGCATGACAGATGTCCGATGGCTGCCATAAAAGAAGTCCTGGTGACGTTTGCGGGTGATGGTAACAGGCTGACATCAAAGCGCATCCGCACAGCTTCATGCCAATTCATATGGATCCGTAGTTTTATGTTTACCAGGTGATTTGTTGCTTCTCCATTCGACTGGCAAGTACGTCAGAAGAGTCGCCGTTATTCGTCAAGGAAACATGTTAAAAATATATGTGCTATTCTTATGACGCAGTAGAGTAGAATTTCGAAAGAACTGTAATATTTGTAAGATTTCTCACACAATAACTCTACCCGATATTTACGATTTTGTAGACATTTGTGCTCGAACGATGTTAGAGCATATTAGAAACGGCTCACAAAAATCTGACCTAGAATATCCTAATTGCACTCTTTTATCAAGTTCGAGAGTTCAGAGAGCAAATGTTTTTATACCTGGACTAAATACTCTTCTCTTTCCGTGCTCACAATATTACGTGAACTAAATTTTTTTAATTACGTATAACCAGATCGCACTGCAAAATATTTAATAAAATTAGTTACAAATAAATATTACACAAATAGCTGTTTTTATATTAGTTGAGCGTGTATACATAAAGTTGTAACGTTCGAAGAGAAACACGTATTGATAAAAGCTCTAATTTTATTTATGCCTCTTGATACGCAAAGGCAAACGTTATCAGCGATCATTCTTGTTTGAGGCTGCGAATGACTCGCGTTGATCACCGAAGAGGAATGCGCCGGTGCTTTCGCGTAAAAGTTGACAAGCCATGCCACTCGAAAACGAAACACCGTCCGAGGGCGCTGGCAAGACACGCTTAAGTGACTTTCGGTGTTTGGCCTTTGCACGCAGCGAGAGCCTTTTGCCTTCGCGACAAGTCCCGCGGCGCGAGACCGGCCGCACGGAAGAAATAAGTAGATGAGAAGGCGATGTGGTGGTACGCCGGTGAGAGTTCTCTCTCTCTCTCTCTCTTTTCCTTTGCCTCCTTATGCGAGCACTCCCTTCGTTTCTACGTGCCACCCTCCGCGCGGGAGGCGCGCACCGTAATTCAACGCTACCAGCAGATAGCTAAATCACAACGACAAACCGCCAGTAAATGCGCGAAACGAGACTCACTGCTCGCAAGATACGCCGCGAACTGGAAAGCACGACCGGCCCGCAACCGTCACGCTCGCCTCTCACGTTTGTCACATTTTTTCCAAAGTTTGAACGGAATTAAGAAACATACTCGGGATTTTAAATTGCATTATTGTTCAATCACAGACGGGTACATACACAAGAAATACACGCGTGTTGTTGTTGGTGTTATCCGGTAGTCGTTAGCGGATCCTACAATTTGAGGAAAATTCAGTCAGCAGTCGAAGATAATCGTGCATGAAGCGCTCGAAAACGAAAGTAGCGTCATGAGTCCTTTTTTATCACATGCAAATGCAATTCTTTGTTAGTGTGTATTCTTCTCCTTTCTGAGGTATTTTATTATTTTTGTTAATTTTAAAATTTTCACATTTTGTGAAAATGGAAAAAATTATTATTAAAAGATCGTATAAATATAAACTTTATATATTTGAAAGAATTTAAAAACAAGTTAAAAATAAATAATATATGTATAATACATATGTAAAATGTAACATGTAAAACATAAAAAGTTTGTTTATAAAAGCTACCCTCAATGTGATAATAAAGCATGCGAATAATACTGCCGGTAATGCGCGAAACGAAGATCGTGGTTCGCGATATTCAGACGCTTCAGGGTGGCGGAAAAGAGCACGGTAGAAAGAGAAACGGGGACGCGAAGGAGTGAGAGAGAGAGAGAGAGAGAGAGAGAGAGAGAGAGAGAGAGAGAGAGAGAGAGAGAGTGGGAAAGTAGAGAGCGAGCCGCCGCACGTCGGTGGCTTTTGTGAGATGAACTTCACAGACGAGCAGACGCACGGTCAGCACGCACGCACAGCGGCCTCTAACGATAAGTCGCAGAGTCTGACAAAGCCGGGTTCTGGGTATCCTCCAAACCCGGGTGAGCGGCTTTTGAGAGTGATTGCATTTGACATTCGCCCTGAGACCTCGCGCGTCTGGGGACTTATTCTGTATCGGACGCTAATGCACGCAACGTCGACTCGATGAGACTCCGAATTTTTCTATCGTGACCCATCTTTAATGTAGAATATCTCAAAGAAAGACAAACTTGGATAACAACGTAAATTCGCAAAACTTTTTCAAAGAGAGAAAGAATGTTATATATTACAATGTTTTTTTATACTTCTTCAATGTTTTTAGAATATAAAATAATTCTATTTGTTTTGCTCCAAAATAATAGTATTTGTATTAATAACTATTATTTTTTTACAGCGATAATGTTTTTATCAATAATCTGATTTTTTTTAAAATAAATCATTGAGTGGTTAAAGATTGACAAAAGAGCGATGTCAGAATAAGCTTGTCAAAAACCTTCTCGCAAGAAAAAGATACACTCACACTTGCATTGACAGCGCGATATATACAAAGAGAAAGAGAACGATGGTAGCCAAACCTATAAACGTGAACCCCCTTCCTATGGAGAGTCCGAAGGGTGAAATGCGCCTCGCGTTTAAAGTACCTACTCTCTACACACGCACATATACGTGAACACATTGCCACGTACAAGGTGTGCTTGAGAATTTTCTAATTAAAGAAAAAACAATAGCAACGTTTAACGGTTTTTTTTTTTTTTTTTTTGAGAATGAATGAAATAAATATTTATACATATTTGAAACATATTGTACAATATTGTACATAACCGTTTAAAAAAAAAAAAACAATTTTAAATATTTTAAATATAATTAATAATAACATTATAAATATCATATGTAGAACTTGATATAGTTATTCATAAACTACATTCCACAATTTTTGTGTATATGTGATTTCTCATTTTTTTCTCTTTTTCTCTTTTTCTTTCTCAGTAACTAAAACAGAATTTTTAATAGGATAAAATATTTATGTTTGAATCTCTAATGAAAAATTTGTATGTGCAACAGAATTTTGAAAATGTCAAATATCTAGAGCTTTTTGAGTATCAAAAAAATTCGTAATACACATTTTTTTTACTTCAATATTTATTTAATTCCTGGCCACGTGATAAGAAAAGATATCGAAATAAATTACGATAAGAACATAAGATTCTTAACGTGCACCGAGAAATTAAAAAAAAAAAAAAATGCAAATGTTGAGATAAAACAAAAACTATCAACAGACAGTTTACCTATGTATGTTATTTCATTTACACTGACGCGACTTTTCCGACACCTTGTACACGCGCGCGTGTACGAAACGCGTGTCGCAGCGGCATCGACAGCAGGGCTACGGCGAGCCGTTCGGCCGTGTATAGTATGTACAATCTAGATACTGTTTCGCGGCGAGGAGGCCCCGAAGGGGAAGTAAGCAGTATCTCTCGTACGCCCCTGCGTCTCACCGTCGTCCTCCTCAGAGAGCGACCTATCCCGCCGACTCACTCCTCCAGAAGCTGTCGGGTGAAAGAGGGGCGCCGCGGGGGTGCGGTACAAGGAGGGGGTTTTCTCCGTCCGTCCGTCTCGTCTCGACTCGTCTCGCGTGACGGCCTCGTCAGCCGTCAGCCAAGCTCCGTCCGGATCGATACGCCTGCCACCCTTACGACCCCAACTTCCTCCACCTTCTACTGCGAAAAGCAATGCACCTACCGCCCCCGCGTCCGCGTTTCCCCAGTGTCTCCCTGCCTCGCGTTGCTCTCACCTCCTCCGCGTAAACCTTCTCTCGCTTCCCTCGCCGCTTCCTCTTCTAGCACTGGCTGCTGCCTCCTGCCAGCGCGCGCTGAGTCTAGTTGAGTCGAGTTGAGCCACCGGCCGGGTCAGAAGACGTCTGCTGCCCGGGCGAGCGACAGCTAACCCCCTGTCCCCCCCGAGGACCTCTTCTTGCCGTCCCGACTCCCTCTCCCCCCCCCCGGGTTCGGCCACCCAAACACCCTCATTTTACCACCCGCTTTTCTCCGTCCACCTTCGACCAACCAAGCACCCTCCGCCTGCACCCTGTAACCCCCCCGGCTGTCCTCCACGACTCCATTCTACCGCGACGTGCCGCGAGATGGACAGCCTCGCCTCTACGTCGAATCCGCACTACACACGTATAGACACGGATCCATTCTCGCACACGTACACGCGCGCGTGTATTGCGGACTTCGTCTCGTATTCCGGCCTCGGTGTTGGTGAACCGCCACCGACATTCTCTACGACCACCTTCTCTCCCTCCGTGTCCCCCTTTTCGTTTCCCTTCCTACGAACGCGCGTATCTCGAGTCCGCACTTTTCGCGAGTACTCCCTCGGTATCGAGCGGGTTCTCTTCGGTACAACGCTGCCGGAAACCATCGCCGCGTCATCGGTGCCGCGGCCTGGATGGACAATGGGTTCAACGGACGGCTGTCTACTTTTCGTGGACCGAGACGACGACGTTTCTCCACCGCGCGCTGCGCCTTTTTAAAGCTCGTGTAAACGCATGCTTTAAGAATTGCAGTCCTTTTTACAAGCGCAAATAAGCGAATAATCGAGAAGAGTGTTTGGATTTTTTTTTTTATTACGTTCTAGACTCTGGATATTGTCGGGCTGTGGTGACGATTAGTCAGTCTCGCAACATACAGAGTTAGGAGATGTGTGCGAGTCGAGCGATAGGCTCGGTGCGGGCAAACGAAGTCGCTCTTACTCCGCAACTAGTTGGTTTGTTTTTAGGTCAAGAAAATTAATCCCTTTAATCTGAAGATGCGTGCGATCTTCAAAAAACGAAGCGAAAAAAGTTAAGAGAAATGTTCAAGGTTTATGAGAACAAAAGATACGAAGATATCTTTGTTTTTTTTTTTTTAATCATTAGTTATACAATAATTGAAAAAAAAAACAAAAAAAAACAATTATTATGAGCCTGTGAAGAATCGTAAAGTCCATACACACATCAGACGTAACACTTTTTTTTAATACAAGTTTTACTCTTTTAAGATGCACAGTACAAATGTAAAAAAATGATCCTATGAATTCTCTTGCACATTTCTGAGTAGAATTCTGATCTCTCTTAAATAAAGGCTTAAAGTGTATTAAAGTATGCTTTTTATTGGACGCAGATAAAAATTTTTTTCACACATTAAACACGTGCCTCAATTACAGTCGTTGCTTTTGATCGGTATCTAATAAGGCAACATTTAACCGTTCACAGTTTTTTTTCTCTTTAATAGCGGATGTGTTAAAATTTTATTTATAATATGCATTTGCAGTAACGAAAGAATTGAAATCACAACTGCTCTTTACGCGCGATGCGTCGAGGCATTATGATTCTACTTTAAATGTGTGCTTCCGCACATTTTTATTACACGATATCGTTTATGCTCAGTGAACTATTATTTTTTGTCTGATAAGATCGGTTTCCACACCTCATGTTTACGCTGACGTTTAAGTAATAATATTTGAGATGCACAGAGCGGGTATAATTCGATGATGGAAGGAGGTGAAAGAGTAAAGGAGATATATATATATATACATATATATATATATATACGTGCGGAAAAGTAAATTCTCTCGTCCCCTCTTCTTACAAACGCTTGAAAGAAGTGTGAAAGCGGCGTGTATAGACCGAAAGAAGCAACCACAGTCAATACTGCCAGCAGTCTATAATTTATACAGTAGAGAGAGAAAAGCGATATACAAGCGACGTATAATTATTCTTACGCCGTATTTTTATATAACTAAAGTAACACCGCACACTTTATCGATACGAGCAATCGATTTCGCTTCATAAAATTATAAACGATACCGAATATGGAATGTAAACGCACGATATATTGTATTTTGATATGTAACCCTTTAATTTCGAATAAAAGTATATTACTTTTGAATAAAAGTATAAATACACAACATATCGCATATACACAAATGGTGTTTTGTATTCAATTTATATACATAAACAGAGACGATTGTTCGATGTGTCGCGGATAGAAAGGCGCAAATAAAACGGTAACATAAAGTTCATTTCAATGCCTCGCGATTTCAAAGCGAGACGAGACGGGAAATCGTGCGGATGGAAAATATTTGTGAAAATTGTAAAGAGGTGAATAGACTTTTCTGCGATTCGCGCATTAAGCGCATTATAACGCGATTATTGCCGCGAGCTCATAATCGCGTTCCTCGAGACACTGTATGCGACAATGAACGCGAGGTTCTCGCCAGAAGTAATTAAAATTATTCCAACTTAATTTTTTTTTTGTGCGTGTTTTTTTTTTTTTTTTTTGCTCTCTTGTAATATTGAAACCGCATCGTTAGGAGGTACGATTTCCTATCCTCGATTTCTTTCCTGTCGAGCACCTCTTCTGTGCAAAGACAAAGATCCCCGATAATGAATCATTAGTAGTCGAGAGTCAATCGAAGATTAATTAATCGTTCGGATTCGAGAGCCAATTAAAGTTTCCTCGACAACAAACCCAGCCGGTCGCAGCTACTGGACGGTATAATGCGCCCCCGTATAGATTCTCGCTTGTGTTTCTCACTTCATTCCTTCGTTTCCGGTTCGCGTTCGCGCGAATTCATATAATGACGCCGCGCTTAATACCGGGCAATTAAGATCCTTCGAACTCCGAACATCTTTGGCGAAGATTTGCGTTTATGGTTTGTGCGCCAATGCAAAATGTGCCTTTTATTATTGATTTAATCCTCGAGTGTCATATTGGGATTAATTAAACGAATAAATTATACTGGATTGACAGAAATAAACAAGAATCGATAATTAACACGATAGACATCAAAATATTCTGATACGCATCCACTATCTTACTAAATTTTTTTTTGAAACAATAGTTGTCTACAAGACAACATATTGGCTTACCGTATCTGCTCTCGTAGCATGCAAAATACATCTAGTTCAGTAAAAACAAATATCACACGACTGCGAGTTCAACCAACAATGAATTTTGGCTACGATTTTTGAAGCGACAATGGTGACGAAATGAGACGAAGAAAGACGCAGAGAGGAGGACGAACGACAAGTAGCGTGAAAAGAGAGAGGTGGTGTTGAAGAGTGGAACATATTTGGCACGTTGACAGTTCGGCGCACTTGTCGCTTTCCCTGCCAAGAGAGCAAAGGAGATCGGAGGGTGCGGGAACAGTGGATGGCGCGAGCGGGATTCGCGGGCAGGATGGCGGACGCGGTCGACGATTGACAGTGACGCGGGGCGACGTTGTGCGCTTAGCCAGCGCACGTGTAAGCGTGTCTGAGGCGTGTAACGATGACGGTCTCCCGCGCAGACACCGCCAATCAATCAGCTCATTACACCGATTCAATCGACGTCGTCGACCCTGACGTCGGCTAGCGCTCGATAATCGTCGCGTCGCGTCGTACTCGCCCTCTTCTCGGACTCCTGGAATTCTCTCGCGCTCTCGTCACTTTCCGGGTCAAATTTGTCGTCACTCGTTACGCCGCGCGTTCGCTTCCGAGCGATGATTTCGCAAATTAGCTGTCCGCAGCGGCTTACAGTTGTTATCTATACACGGTCTTTAATAAACGTTGAACGTAAAATGTGATTTTTAAAAAATCTTTCGATGAAAAATGAGTCGCTCTTGCTACAGTTTCTAATATCATTCTTAGGAGTTTTGAATAATTTTATTTTAATTTAATGTTAAAAAATGCAAATACCGAGATTATTGAAAAGAGATAGAAATGTGCTTCGATGACGTGCGAATGGCTGTTTTACTGACAAATCACGAATGATCAGTGGTATCTGATTTTTTTTACCGGTGTATATACCAAAAGTTCAGCAACGAAGTATTGCCGATATTAATAGCATTCCCAGTCTTGAGATACAACCGATCGATCCTGTGTTCCACTCCAACGCGCACGACTAAATCTAATATTGTTTAAAAGTACCGCCACGCCAGCGCGGCGCGGCAATAAATACCTATCAGCCGCGTTCGGTAATTAATAACCTAACCTAACGTCCGCATTCAAAAGCCACCGAGTACAGGTCGAAACACGGTCGGAGGGGTCAGCCCGGAACCGTCTGTGTGATCCTCCGTGGCTTGGTATCCACTTTTCTTTTTTTTTCTTTCCCCGCCATGACATACGCTGAAAATTATTGCCGTCGTCCGCGCTGTCCCGTCGCCCTCCTCTTGCCCGGCCATCCGCCAATCCTCCCCCAGCCTTCTTGCGTTCCGTGGACGAGTCGGAGGCGATCCCGGACTCCCGCGATACGGCACTGACGCCATCGTGGAGATGGGTGCCAGAGCTATCTAAGGGGTGATTTCTAATTTATGAGACTGGGGCGATGTGATGAACAGACGTCATAAAGCATGTCGCGCCCCGCGTCTGCAGCCTGCCATCCTCCCTCACCCCCGCTTTCCTGCCGCCAACGGTGCTTCTCGTCCTCGACCACCCCTGTTATCGCTGCGCCTCCTGCGCTCAACCACCCTTACACCTCCCTGGCCCTCTGCACCTCTTCCACGGCGCCCACGCGGCTCTCTCTCTTCCACCTTCCAGCAAATCCTCCTTCCAACTACTGACACTCCCGGCCTGGTGATTTGTGGTCTCTCGAATTCTCCTCGCAAGCTCTTCTCCTTCGCGAAACTTGAAATTCCGTCCTTCGCTTTTCTTCCACCGCCCGCTTCTCTTCGTCAACATTTATGGCCGGACGTTCATCGGAGACTCGCTTGGATGCTTTTCGGTGAATCAAATGATGAATTTTTTTTTTGATCGACAATTCTGTACATTCTTTTTGAGATGATAGTTTGATTCGATTGCTGTGTAACTTGATGAGAGTATGTGATAACATTTTCAGAAATATGTACGATGTGAAGCAATGGGTCGATATTTCGAGAGGAGAAGAGTTTTCTTTCTATCGGTATTTATTCTCTATCAATTGCTGTCCATCGGTTGGCTGCTACCAGTGGAATGAAACAGCGCATAGAAGAAGAAGAAAGCTTTTTTCTTGCGAAATCGATTTATTGCTCCGCAAATGTACTCCTATGACTTTGGAGTAAGTTGTTAATATAACTATAAACACACACGCAGAAATTTTATACATATATTATTAATTTGCTATGATTACACAATAGAATTATATGTGCGTCTTTATATAGTTGTTTTTCTTTATATAGAATATAATTGTGTGATAGTTCTATAACTTCATTAATTATTCACTAAAGTTAGAATAAAATTTCTTTTAAAAATAGTATCAAACATGTGCAGATGATCAGCATTTTCAATGAGAATCGAAAAAGCATCGTGTGCCAGATATTTTTTTACGTCTCGTGTTGATGCGCAGTTTCTATTTTTCAAAATTGGAACCTTTTCAGAAAGCGTCAGACGTCGTGTCAATTTTCACCTTAATTTTCTGCCGATCCACGAGACGGGGATATATTTAATGTCTGACCTTAATATCCATGTCTGGATATACCGATGTATATCATTACGACTGTCCATCACAATTGACCTGTGATCAAGTGCTGCTTGCATCTTATATATATGTGTACGTATCAATGATTAGTAAAATATCGTACAGACATATTTCACTGAATTTTGCGCGCGCCAAATATATTTATTTTTCCCTTTCATATGTAAAGTTTCAACCGGATACATGAATATTGAATTATCTTTATGAGATTCCAATTTTTCACAACTGCAAACACGCCAGTTTGATGTAGATCCAGTAGTAGATACAGAAATTATTTATGTTTTCATATCAATGCGATATAACATATAGACGGTTACATTAGTCTAAACAAAATATTGACATATTTTGAGTGACACTCGTTGCTCTTTTAATACTCTTGCAAATTGTGTTTGTAAAGAATACACATTTATAGGTGGTATAGCTAAATCTATCGCAGACAAGACTGTCCTATTATCGTGAAAGGTTGCATGCATTATTTCGCGAACGATCATTGCTGACTGCCATCTAGACAGACCGCCAATAATACTCGCTCTCGATTAACAACTAACCTGGAGCCAATTTAGGAAAAATCGAAGCCAGACACAGCAACAAGATATAAAACAATAAATTGCCATAGTTTCAGAATTGAGCAGACGACTAGTATCACCACGAAGTTATACTATTTTTTGTGTTTTTTTCTTTCTCTTTTTTTTTATTTAAAACTGACTTGTAATGAGTTTTTTTATTATGTCATTAGAATAAAAATCGAAGAGACAAAGACAACGTATATGACGACAATTAAAGAAAGAGAGAAGGAGAAATCTCTTTTGTATTTTAAAGAATGTGTCGTCTGTATTTATCGATCTGTCGCGGCGAGAGAACAGAAGCGCACACAACAAATCAAATATCGTTGGTAAGGAGTGAGATAAAAAAAACCAATTCTTTAATATAACATCGGAGACCGCTACATTCATTCTCGAAAGCTAATTCACGCTCCATCTGTACGAGGAATTGATCGGGATACACGCGACGCCAATAGACCGGAGAAACGGAAACGACATGGCGTTTCGTCCAAGTCACGGCGCCGCACCTGGCGCGACTTTACGCCCGCGAAAATCTGCCGAGTAATCGACTCTCTAACATGGCTGTAACATCGTGCAAATTGTCGTGCTATACCGCGCGCCAGCACCGGCCACTCGAGACGCGATGAAACGATCACGATCAGATCACGGTCCAGGTATCATCGAGAGGCAGGTAGTCGTTGGTACGGCGGGGAAAAGAGGCTGAAAAGGGGAAGAGGGAAAAAGAGGGCACGAAAAAGACGTTCTGGGGAGGGAGGGCGGGCAGTTTGAAACGTGCGGCGCGGCCCACGGAACCTTTGTGAAAAATCGTGTTATAACCCTAATTTAATTTTATGGCCGGCATTACGGCGGATTGTGTTGTATATCGGGGCCCGGGCATAATGGCCGTATATGGCCGCGTATAATAATGGTGAAAGAGCGAGCGAGAGGGCAGAAGAGGAGAGAAGGTAAAGCGCAAACGACGGACGGATAGAGAGGAAGCGAGAAAGAGCGAGAAAGAGAGAAAGTCGATGATGCGGAAGAGAGCGGGAGGGAGAAGGCAGGAAAGGGGGCTAATAATCAGTTGTAACGCGAACCGTCGTAAACCGCAAAACAACGAGAATCGAAGGAGAGTGCGGAGGAGAGAGAGAAAAAAAGAGGAAGTGCGGCTGGACAGCAGCGACGGCGGCAGCGAATGGTAAGAGGGATTGTATGTTTATATATTTACGGGGTTATAGCCGAGGAGTAGGGAATATCATTATCTCGAACTTTTTCGTTTACTTCTTACCCCAGACCGCCTTGCCCTCTCGGTCAGGTTCTAGTTTCGTTCCTTCGATAGCCGTCAAACGTGACCACTTGGCGCCGCCAATCGTAAAGCTCTCCCGCCAATCAAACCTCAACTCGTCTTGTTCGAGACGTTATCCTCTTGCGAGAGCTACGTATAATTTATAATTACACAGCTTGAGAGCGCAGACTTTAAAGAAGAACGCAATGTTGGCCAATTTTCCGAATGAGAGTTTTTTGCCCACATTTTTATCTTAATAATTTAATGTAATGAGCTGTTCGTCTCTTTCAAGTAACAATAATCTATATTTAAAAACGTTGTTTTCTTTTGTATCTGATAAAAGAGCTTGAGGACACTTAAGAGACTAGAATACGTGCGACAAATTTTATTCTGTACCATCTGCTCTGCTATCTCTCTTTTTCTCGTAAGACGCAATGCGAAAAGCCAGCGCGTTCTTGCGAACTTTCGATTTCCAGCGCATCGATCGTGGCGACCGTGAAAACAGCCGATAAACTCGTTGTGTTGTGACTTCGGATTTTAGCTAACCCTTCGTTCATACAGATTTAAAACATTAAATATAAGTTTTTTCTTTTAAAGTCCTATTTTTAGTCATATTCTGATTTTCATAAGTATAATTCATTACGATTATTCTTTAGAATCATTTTAACAAAATCGCATTGAAACATTACAACTTTCTGTTTTCAACTTACACGAAAATTAATATAAATAATTATAAATTCTCAAAATATAATTGCATTTGATCACTTGGAATTAACAAATACTCCGATGATAGTCGGTTTCGGTGCTCAGGAAGAGAAAAAAAGTGGCGACGGTTCGCAACGCCGTCGGGACGTCTTCTATGCGACCTTCTAAGGGCATCATCGCGTCTGACCGAAGAGAAAACCGTGCTACGAAATTACTATAATACGTCGCTCGTATCGGCGTCGGAACAAGAGAACTGCGTATATTCCGTTATTATTATTGATCGGCTCGGACCGATATTAAAGTGGTCAGAGGACCATTCTCTATGTTTACGCCGGTTCGTCCAAAAAACCATGAAATTACTGATAATCGACATAAGCGGCCGCCACGCGGCGACGACGCGCCCTTAACAATAACCTCCCTAGCGCTATAATTACTCCCTTCTTCTTCTTCTTCTTCTTCTTCTTCTTCTTCTTCTTCTTCTTCTTCTTCTTCTTCTTCTTCTTCTTCTCTCTCTCTCTCTCTCTCTCTCTCTCTTTCAGCATATTTCTATCTACGCGCAAATTCACTTCCTGGCTTTCACTATCTCTATCTTCTTCCCAGAAAAAATAGAAGGGGTAGAGGAGTAATTTTCACACGATCATTTTTACGTGTTTTTATAATATGTTAGTATTATGTTGCAATTTCAACTTTTATTATTAATATTAACGAGAAACTATCAATTTAATCGATTCATCAATGTGATAAATAGCGCAATTATTTATTACAAATACGTGCTTATTTTACAATATGTATATATATAAGCAAGAAGAAACATAAATATAAATATAATATCTAATTTTGTGTGCTAAATATCTACTTATACTGCTATATTCCTTATATTATAAAATGTTATTTTTTTTATATCCATTTGAATATCTAGATTGTTTAAACATCTCAACTTATAAGCACTTCCAAATCTGAGACTAAAATATCGATTTTAATCAATTACGAGATAAATCTAATACGATTTGAGTAAATTTCAACTGCGTCAAGACAGACACATAAAAAGAATCTCTTTATTTATTTATCGAAAGGCAGAAGATTGACACAGTTTTTCTGCACTTATATATAGCATCGAAGATCGAAACCGTCAAAATAAACTGGTTTTTTTAATCTTGCGACCGGTAAAAAACCAGTTATACATTCTTAATGTAAATTTCTATGAGAAAAAACGTAGAAGGGGACGGTGAGGAAGAAAAGAAGACTATAGAGAGAAAAGTTTGACTTGAAAGAAAACTTCGCTATTTCACGGTGCTCGAATGCGGGGCAACATCGAGAGAGGTCGCTTTTTTCTCGATCACGAGGGAGCGACTCGGAGAAAATAAAGTGAGCAGGGTAAAGAAAAAGAGGCACGACGTAGGGGAGGAGAACGTCGTGCGTG
This sequence comes from Pseudomyrmex flavicornis, assembly GCA_014825475.1. NCBI lineage: Eukaryota > Metazoa > Arthropoda > Insecta > Hymenoptera > Formicidae > Pseudomyrmex > Pseudomyrmex flavicornis. The sequence continues at coordinate 162,397 of QVNW01000341.1, read as the reverse complement.
TACATGCGTTATTTCTTCACGCGTAATTCCCGCGAGCGAACAAGGCGGCGGTGGCGGCGACGGCGGCGGCGGCGGCGGCGGGTCAGGCCGGGTGTAGGCAGGAGTTCGACTTCGGCTGCCGGCCGCCGTAAAAACGTCAATTAAAGTGTTTTATTTGATCCTTCGTTAGAACGTTGAAATGGAATTTTGATTTATAGCTGCGCCGCGCGCTGTCTCTCACTCTCTTTCTTTCTCTCTTTCTTTTTCTCTTGCACCGCTTGACTCGATGCGTGTATATTACAAGAGTGGAGAGAGAAAGAGAGTAATAGTGCGCATACGCGTAAATAAAATAAATAGAAGGCTATAATTAGTCGGAAAGGGTAGGGGGAGGAAAGGAAGAAGCAAGTACCGGCCGGCCACTCCACTGCGATCGGTATACACGACCGGTTTTGTGAGCTCGGTTAAGTTCGACAAACAAATTCCTCGACTCGTTTTACGCCGATCTTCCGAAAATTCAAACCGACAAACAAGAACCTTCGATCTGCCTTGACACTCGACCCGTAGAATCGAACTTTCTTTTGCGTTTTTAGTATTCTTTCGATCGTTGAATCGCATCAACTGCTGCTTAATTGCAAATTTAATGAAGAAAAAAATTTTCAAGAGATTTTTTGGTTTTAAACCGACTGTATATTGTTCACACACAGCTAAAGAAATTTAGTGTCGATCGATTAGTGGAAATATTATCCTTTTTAATTTGATGAAATATTTAAATAGACTTAAATTATCTAATCGCGACTAATTAAATAAAAGTTACTCCACAAAGATTTTATTAGACTTATATTTAATAAATAGAATAGAATAAAATTCATTTTTATTTAAATTCTCAGAACGCTATCTCAAAAATTATTAATTCTTTCTCTAATATCACACTCTTCGATTTTTAATATTTGATGTTTCCGCAATTATATAGCATCGACAATTTGAACGTTTGATGTATAAATCTTCAATTTATCTTGATTTCAGTTAAATTGTTATTTAAGATCATATAAAAATATACGTATATATAGTATATATGTCAAAAGCCGAGACTGGTCAATTCGCGGAGCATGGTCAAAGACCGAAATAAGGTTTTTAGCATACTTTTCAATGTACGCTATTGTTGCAGTGACATATTAAAGATTAAGTTGGGTTAGGTTTTTATGGGGAGGAGGTGCAGGGGCGAAGCCCCTCTCCCGCCCACACGTATACGATAGTATGTGATACAGAGGAAATATTGTATACATCTAAAATGTCCATTCGGACTTTGACCGTTGTTCCGCGCATTGACCAGTCAATCCTAGAATCAACCTCACTTCGGCTTTTGATGCTAACACATACACGTAGAAGTATTTACACATATCAACTTTTATATTGTGCAGTAAATATTTGCGTTGTATGAGTTTAAAAAATTTTATCAGTAAACAAGGAAGAAACATTTGTGAAGATCAATCACTGCGAAATGTATAGCACATGTAGAAAATCGATCCTCTTGTGTATTTTGCACCATCGTAACGTCGAACGTGGCGCATTCCCGTGAAATTCTTGCGCGCGTTTCCGTTGCGGTGTCGCTTGTCGATCGATCGATTTATTATCGCGCGAAAACGGCACGCATTCAGAAAGAACCGGGGGACTGGCGAAATAACACGCGCCGATCGTTGCGCTCTGCGCAAGCGAATGACCGAGTTAAGTGAAGAAGAGTCGCACCAGCCGTCCCGCCAGCCGGCCGTCCAAATGTTATTGTTTATTGTGGCCGAACGACAGCTTGATTTATCATGTGAGCCGGCCATATCCATGTGTGAAATAGTGGCATAATCCCGTTGATTTGTGGCGACCATTGTTCGCATCGGCACTCCGCTGAAGGTATTTTTTGTCTCTTTTTGCTTTATTTCGGATTATTGTCTCTTTTCGCGTCGCTTCGACGATTTCCGCTTTTCGCGTATCGTTCACGAGACGCGTTTAAAGGTCGCATTAAATTGAATGGTTGGTTACACATCCTATTCCCCTCCTCTCTCTCTCTCTCTCTCTTTCTCTTCCCTCCGGATAAGAACTCTCTATCAAATATATAAGCAGAAATCACATGCGTTCGTAATCACATTTTGTGGAATTTTTGAATGTGAAATATCGATGGTGAATATCTTTTTGTTTCTTGTGTGAGGTATTTTATGTATCTTTAACCACAAATGATTAGAAATACACACTTTGTGCAGTGATAATTACGGTAATACATCAAATCGCCGTTAAATATCATCTTGATCTCAGACCTTTAAAACTCGAAATGTCATTGTCACTGTAAAGAACGTCGACGTTCGTCTTAAATAAACGTTGAATCTAAAGTTTTCTACAAAAAATAATTAAACAGCCGAAACAGCAGTCAGGAATTTATTATACAACGACGAATGTGTTATATTATTTTATTTACTTGTTACTTTGTCCAAACCGTCAGCGCGCGTGAAAAAAAGAAGAGTTTAGTCGATTCGAATAGTGTTGAAAATTTCAGGTAGGTATACGAAATAAGATAACCGCGACGTAAATTCCGTCGTTTTACGAGGTGTTAAATGTGAAAATACTTCCCCGCCAAGACACTTCCTGTTTTCGCCTGAGAGATTTTCCATCGATTTCTTTTTCCCCGTTCATGTCATCGCTCTCGCGGCCGCGATGTCGCTGCTTAATTCCCCAATTAGTATTCGCGTACTGATAAATTGTCGAGATAACGTGATAATGATAGAGCGACGTCGAATAAAAGGAAGTACGCCGTAATTTCTCGATGATAGATGCCGGGACATTATCGTCGCGGGATCTCCGCCGAGAGTTCTCCGTTTCGATAACACAAACGCGTAGATCGCGCACGAAGAACATTCTCAAAGCACACGTTTATGACGCGTGTCGAAATCGATACGCAATTAAAAAGCCTCTCTCGCGTAACTACGCGCCACGCGCTTTCAGTCGTCAAACTCGAACGGATTTACCGCGACAATTTTTCCCCCGTGCAATTTTTTTTCTTCTTCTTCTTGCGTGTGCGAGAATGCGACTGGCACGCGGAAAATAATATGCGAGAAAGATCGCCCGCGATTAACGCTTTCACGGCCGAGGAAGTCGGGGAGTTTTATAAAGATAACGTGTCCGGTTTCACGATGACGCGAGGGGGAGTCAATAAACGCGGCGAATGTAGGCGTAGCATCAAACAATTTATTGCACGAAAGATATATAATCATCGCGTATTTATCACTGTATGTTTGAACACTCTCGGCGCACTCGGTTCTTTTTACGAGGCTGAAAATGTTAAGTCTCACTCATAAATAAGAGCGCAAAAAAGATTCTTGGTGTCCAATAATATTTTCTACTGCGCGCGTGTCGAAGTCGTCAGCTCTATTGTCTTGCAAAAATATAGATGGAAAGCTAAATTAAATTCCACATCGCCGTATTTCTCAGAAGGTATAATTAAAAATATACGTTTCTACGATTTTTTTATATTATTTATAATAAAACACTTATATAAAAAGAGTGATGACAATTATTTTAATTCATAAATAGTTAAAATTAAATTTTAAATGCCAATTCTCTTAAAATCGATGTTTACGAAATATAACGTCGAAAGGTCTGCGAGCGACAGATTATACTCACGTGGTCTCTCGAATCTCTCGGTGAATATCTTGTTCTCTCGTAGGTAAGTAGCCGCGTGGTCATCAATAAGCCGACCTACTATGCCTCTTACGCGGACGAGTATTATGGCGCGAAACGGCGGGCGGTCCCTTCCGTTTGACGAGAGCCATTCATCCTCATCCACCTACGTTGATACCCACACATCCGGACGCGGCGGTAACACGCACGCGCGCACGCGTGTTCTTCCATTGTGCATCCATCTATCACGTGTCAGAAGTAACGCGGCTTAGGTGGGTCGATCGGGGCCGAAGGTAGAGAGGCCCCTGTATATATCCTACGGAGCGAAGTCGCACTGGCAAACTCGTCGATCAGACCTGTCGCTAAATGCGCGGGGAAACACTCGCGTGTAAGCAAATGCGAGTAAACAACGGTGGATTTATGACAGCTGCCGAAGCACGATTTCACGATTAGATTGGCCTTTTGACAGCTTTTATCAGATTGAAGGTACTATTACTTTTATTTTAAATATCGCGACTGAACTGAACAAATAAAAATGGCCGAAAAACTCAAAACTCAACTTTAAGAAAGATTTGATATAATATTGCAAGAGAGGATATATTTTATTTACATAATTAAAATTATTTTAATTGCAATTAAAAAATTAAAAACAAAAGTTTCTATATAAAATGATATAATTGCAAGATTTTAATAATGCTCTATTGATATCATGCGCAATTTCAGTAACATTAATTTTCATTCAACACTCTCGTGTCTAATCGTCTCTGCGAACATAGGAAAACGCAGTAACATTTGCGCTGCGTTAACGGAATCGCATATTCGACCTTAGCTCCCGGCGTTGTCCCTGACGCGGAAGGGGCTCTAGTGGCAGGAAACTCAGGGCCCTTTGGCGATGACCTGCCAACGGCTCGCGCATTAGCTCGACAGATAGCGGTGCCTAATCGGGCCTCATAAATTACCAAATTAATATCCCGCGTTGCCGACGCCAGGCTATCCGTCAGGTGTCAGCCACGGTGCAGATAGCAACCGCCTCCACCCTACTGTGTGCTCTCCGTCTCCCTGTACTATACTCCAACGTCATCTTCCGCGCTTGTTACTGACGCGGACGGACGTTCTCTTAACGAACGTCCGCGCCGAGACCGACCGACGTGACGACGACACGTCGCAAGAAGTATGAAAGTATTCTTGACCGATAACGGAGTTAGACGTCGATCATAATTATACGAATATTGTACACTCTCGGGATACCGCTTTACTCCGCGTTGTGTAGTAATTCTAAACAAGCTTGAAATAATTTAATAAACGTTAATTGGCACATTGCGCTCGTGAGAGAAAATTATAAATTTACATTTTTTAAATATTTTTATCTTGTTTAATAACATAATAATACAGTACGTAAACAGAGTATATAAACAGAAACGATTATAATTTCGAACTGAACGCTTAGAGAGAAAGAGGGAAGAATTCTTCTTTCAGTTTTATCAATTCCGTTTTATCAATTATATGTGAGAAATTTTAATAGGATTCAGTTTTAATTTTACACAAACACGGAGTAAGTATCGCTAGACAAAAATAATCATCGGCGAATAGACGTACCTACAGCGAGCTCGTGTCACGCGGACTTGAAATTAACGGCGAGAGTAGTTCCAACGCCGGACCGCGCGAAGACTTAAAGGTTTCTATCAATCTTAAGTTGCCGACGACAGGCTATCCGTCCAAAGCCAGCACGGCACACTGAAGTAGCCACCTCTGCCTCTGCTTTCTATATACTGTATGCTCCAACGTCATCTTCCGCCTCTGCCGGTGACGTTCGAAGTTCTTCGAGCGAGCACTCTCCCGTTGCACGCACATTATAGCATTGAGAGATGCATGAAAGCTTTGCCGAAGTTTCGAGATAAAAAAAAAATCGCTCTTGCTGTTTCCGATGCATCGCGCTCCGACAAGCGAGGGATGACGGACAAATTACTCTTTCATTAATGACTCGTCTAATACTCGATACGCGCCGAGCGGCATTAACAAAAGGTGCTTAAAGGTACCCGTCAATCTCAAGTCGCGAACATCCGAACATCCATCAGCTTTCAGGCACACGCTGCAGAAGCGGTTTCAACGTATCAGCTGCTACCTTCCTCTACGAGAGGGAGAGGCTCTCTCTCACATTTTCCACAGCCAAATCAATACCGACGTGCAACAATATATATTCAATCATCTTCTCAAGTATATTTTCCAATTGATAATTTATCTTTCAATTTGTCGATATATTAGAAATGGATTTAATAGCTTTATTTTTAAACATCGCAAATCATATATATTTCTCGCGTAAATATTAATCGCATTCAAGAGAAATTTAAGTCTTATTTCACATTCTAAACATAAATACGTAATGAATATAATAATTTTAAGTAGAAAACGAGTTTGATCGCGCTTGAACCAACCGATATTTCTTCAAGCTATATGACGATCCTACGCATTTTATCTAATATCGGCGACAGAAAGATGCTTAAAACGTTCCGCGTCAACTTTGAGTTACGATTGATAGAAAAAGCATCTCGTGTGACCAGGAAAGACACTCGCGCATGCACGTACGTGGACACGAGGGGACCACCCAGGGTGTCCCGATGTTCTACACAAACTAACGGCTTTCGTAGGTATGCGAGCGGGAATACGTCGTCTTGTCAACCAGCGTCTGTTCCCCTCACATCATTCGTTCCGTTGGAGTCGCCCACGCATAAACGCGTAGAGAGAAACGTCGTGGAAAGGTGTTCGGTAGGTCATTAGACCGCTGTTTCAGGATATTCAAGAAACTCAAAGTGTGAGCGAAATCTTAAGACAGTGTAAAACGGTAAGTCGCTATATTACTTTAATGATCTATACAGAGAGAACGGTTTCTTTAGATTTAACAAATTTTGTTAAATCCAAACAAATTATTTCATTGGAATAGTCCAAACAACTTTACTTTTAAACCAAACATTCCAATTGTTTGACTTTCAAACAAAGTATTTTTTTAAGTTTAATAAAATATTAAAAATTTTTTTGCGGCTTGCGCTCTCACACAGCTTCGAAATTTCACTCGAATTAATCTGTGGATTCAGCTCGCGGATCAACCGATGAACTTTACTGAAAGAGACCTGATCTGAAGAAATCTTAAGGTGATGGTGGGATTTGGACTCGAGACCTCTATATTCGCAGCCTCTGCAATCAGTCCGCTAGACCACTTGTTCCTTACTAAAATGTAATTATTTTTATCTTTATTCTCAAGCTATTCTACACATTTCATTTATTATTTCTTTAAAATTTTTATCATTTTATTAAAAATATTGCAGTGCAATGTACTCTAAAGGTAATTAATTTGAGAGCATGTAAGGAAATTTCTACGTGGGAAACGACTCCGTAGTGTAGAGAGGATATCAGTAGTCACTGCCAAATACTATAATTGTCTCAAACAATGTTTGCAATGTTGCAATATTTAAAAAAATATATATTCTAAAAAAATATATCAAATATATTCTATGTTACATTTATCTAAAGAAATGTTTCTTTTTCATTAAATAATGCTTAATAAAACCAAATAAAATATTATTTCGTTGAAATAAATGATTTCAAACATTTGTATTGTTTCCGTCAAATAATATGACTTATTTTAACATAACAATTCCATTTTTCATTCAACAAAATTGTTGTTTGATATAAAATTTATGTTGTTTGAATGAATCAGTCAAACAAATCAAATTATTAAATTTAAAGAAATCGTTCTTTCTGTGTACACAGCTACAAGTTTGTAAAACTGTATCGATGTTATTTGATAGAGAAAATTCATTGCAAAAAATATCTTGAATTTGGATTAAAAATAATGCAAAAAATGGTAAAACATTCTATTTTTTATGGCACATGTTTAATGTGCCATCAAAGTTGTGCTTTTTAAGCACGGAACCATCGACGAAATTCGAGTTCGTTTTCGTGGCCAGTGTCGATTTACGGAGCTAACTCTTGCTTCTGGAATTTTGTGTATAAGGTTTCCAAATATGTTGCATTTTGCGTTGCGTAACAATGATATTTGTCCGTGTCATTTGTCATCGGAAACTGTTACGTATGATAATGATACTATAAATCGATGACAATAATTAATTTTGCATATCCCGGATAATCGAAAGACACGGGCTCAGATTGAATTGCTGCTGTCGTTGCCGCAAGTTTAAATCATTCAAAGTTCTATGTGTGTGTGCGCGCGCTCGCGTATGTGTGTGTATGTGTACTTACATAGATGCGGATCGTAAAATGTAGATAATTAGACGCGATTATCATCTAACTCCTCCGTTCCTAACGGTTACACTATATTTTGTGATCGATGGCTAATTTCGTAACGCGACTGTCGAACTGTAAAGCTAACGAAGCCGGTTTTATGAGGATTGTTTATGGATTCATATTTGTGAGTCAGCATTTCGCGAAGCGATATTGGCGTTAAATATTGCAATTCTTCCACTTCGCAGTGCTTTACATTACTCGCGCCCCGAATGTTACATTTAATTTTCATTTCTAATTAATTTTAATAATTTCACCGTATTAACTTGACACTCGTCAATCCTGATTCTTTTCGAAAGGGTTCATCGTCATATCGATATCTCGCTGACATTAAAGAACAAACACATCTGCTGTTTCTTTTTAACCTAGTCATAATTTTTCGAAAAATATTGTTCTCCAAGAGTTAAAATGCACATCTTATTTGAGTCTTGCACGCGCGCACGAAATCATATCGCTGGAGGTAGCCAAGGCGGAATATAGAGGCACGTTGTGGCGAAGAGAAGATGAAGGAAAGTGGGAGGCGAAGTTGGTGGTAGCTGAAGAAAGTCGGCAGAAGAGACAGGGGAAGAGAAAGAGAAAGAGAGAGACCCGCCACGAAAGAAGGGGCAAGAACCGCTTACGAATTACGCGACGAGCAGCCAAGCTACACAAACCGGCTTCGGGCTACCTCTATGCGACACGGCTGCCAATTAGCGAGCTGACATCGACCTGACTGACCACCGTGCACTGCCGACCAGTGGTTTCTTCGGCTCCTTCTTCGAGATTTCGTGTCCTACCATCGCCACTATCATCACTACCACCTTCTTCTCTTCTTCCTCCTCCACCTTCTTTCTCTTCACTACCTTCTTCTCTGCCGAATCTTTTTCACCTTTTCCTTCTTTATTCTCTTTTTTCTCTTTCATCTTCTCTGCCGTCATCGGTGCGCGTATTCGTTTTGTTGCTTTGCTCTTTCGGACCCCTTTCAATTTTTCTGTCTTTACGCATCCCCTGCCTTCGCGTCACCGCGCTGTCGCGTGTGATCAGCGAGGTGTTGCGGCGCCGAGGCTTTTTGTGCACCACGGACGTGCACGGCTTTGAAATGCGGGGTCCGTTTTGGGCCCAGACTTCACACAGTCTGAGTTCGATAGCTGACGTGATCAAACAATGGACGCGCGTCTGAATAAACTTAAACGTCGGTTACTTTTAAAATATGGGTGTTTACAGCAAACTTACAAGGTTGGTTTATTTATTGTACGTTTATTTATTTCTAGTTGCAACTTTGATAATATTCAAATTGATATTTTTTAATTTAATTTTTTTTTTAATGCAAAAGACGATGTAATGTTGCAGAATTTGTGTTGCGCCCGACCCAATTTAGACTCAATTTTCACATGTTGAATATTCGTTACAATTCTCTCCTCTTTAAAAAATATCTTCGTTAAATCCACCAATTAACGCAGCCTAAAAGTTGTAGTTGTAGCGAAAGTGATACTTGTATTTTAGAAACTTCAGGACGAAGTCACCGCCATATTTTCTCTTAAATATGCAAAAAATGCAAATCTCGGGTTGCTTGCGCTGGACTAAATTATAATGCGCGGTTCCAAAAGCAGCAGCATCTATACGAGAAGAATTCAATTAAGTCACCCTTCAGTCCACTCCCGAATCAGCGAAAGGTTCGATCGGAGTCGAATCAAATAATGAGCCGCGTGGTATAATTATCAAAAAAACAAAAAAAGACCAAGGAGCCGTTTAATAAATTGTTTCCGGCGTTGGTCGAAGCTAGCTTGAAAATCCGCGATATCGGTAGACGACGCGATCGGGGCCGGATCGACGAGTTTTTCGGTGCGACACCTCGACCGATAAAAATGGTAATGAAAGAAGATACAATCGACGGGTGCCGATTGTACGCTCGTCCAATCGATTCGCGTTTCTTCTTTGAAGCAGAAGTCACTTTATGAATATTAACGACCTCCGGTTTTGCGAGGGTAAGCGCAGCGCTACTCCCGCGATAATTGTTTCCTCGCTCATTATGTTGTGCGTGAAGTATTTACGCGATTCGGCCGTGGCTGCTCGTCCGTAGTAAAAGGGGGCACACAATGGGCATAAATAAGCTTAATTCGCACGAGAGGCGCATTCGCACCTTCGCTGCGACTTTCGTGCAACCGACGTTGCGCCTTCCGGGAACTCGCATCGCGGCAACGCGCTTAAGTAATTGACCGTTACATATGTAATTTACAATGCGCGTACCGTCGACCGTATATGCGCGCTTCGATGTTCGGCGAGCTTCGGAATTTGCCGCCAGCGCGCTTTTAAACCGTTGGATCGATGCGCGCTTTTTCGACGTGGTTTTCTTCCGCATGTGTCGTATATCGATGCGCGCGGCGGCGGCGGCGGCGTGCGTCGCCGCGATCGGTAGCGATGCACTGCGGCAATAATTATTACGTATGTCAGCCGGCATTATGTCCGCGGTCTGCTAAAAGAGGGGCGAGAATAAAAATTTCGCGCGCAGCCGTTATCTCCCTTCCCCCGATTCTCTTCGTTTCTTTCCCCCGCGTCGACTTTTTCTTCCTTCGGTTTTTTTCGATGCCGATGCAGCTGCACACTTTTCAGAGGAGAGTCCGCGTCACGATGCATTACGGAATGATATTTGCTAATTGAGCACGAAGATAAAACGACAACAGCGGCCGGCTAATAACCGACCTCGGTCCTTCTCGTTCCTCTCATTCTCCACTACCTCGTCCCGAGTTCTCCGGCTCCCGGGGGAGCGGATAATCATACGTTGAACCTAGCATGTCGCACCTAGCTGCGACACTTCGGGATACTGCGCGGCTTCTGTCCCCAGATATCTCCGCGTTTTATCGCTTCGTTTCCTTGCGCGACTCGCCCGCCCGTAACTAGCTTCACGCATGAATAACGCGCCGGTTCATGTGCGATGACCGGCTCGCGAAATGCACAAACGTGCATTTCAAAAATAAATTCGAAGAAATAATGCTGGTAACAAAACTTAATTCGCTTCAAACAAACAAAGTCACATATTGCGTTGTATCAATAAGGATTTTTATATGTAATAACTACTTTCTTCAATATCTTTTAACGATATATCGCAATAATGGTGTTTAATAAAAAAGAAAAATGCTTGTATACTTTATGACATCAAATTATATCGTTCGAATAACATCCTTGGTCTTGAAAGCGATTTTGTTCCTGCGAATGATTAGTACGCACGTATCGCAAGAGCAATGTTACTGCGACGGAACACGCGATGGATATCGCGATCGTATAAATCTATAAATTATTGACTTAAATAGGTCATGGATCGAACAAGACGCCGAGTGTCGACACTAGGAAACGAGTTGCACAAAGTGAATGAAGCGGAAGTTAGCGCGTGCGTCGTTATCGGCACGTCGTTTTTTGTCCTACAAGCTCATCTATGTTGATTAATTATAATTGCTCTACTCAGATATATATATGTACGCGCGAAAGTGTGTGGGCGTAATCGACGACTATTTCGCGCGTTCTCGCGCATTAAAAAATGTCAGAACACTTTATGAGCTTTAAGTGAGAAATATTACCTACATAGATATTTTAAAAAGTTAAGAATTTATAAATTACAAATAAACAATATAGATAAATTGCGATAAAGATGAACATAAACTTATTTGTATAAACAACATTAGAGATAAAAAACTATTATACAGAGTTTGCGTTCACATCAACTTTTTAAATATTATTTGTCGTTAGTATATCCGATCTCATTTTGAGTGAAATGATTATTTTTAATATGTGTTTGATATAATATATATTTAAGAATAAATACTTATTTTCACATTTAAATTTGAAAACACTTTTATCAGAAATGCACACGTATCGCGGCCTCCTATTCTTCCTTCGAAAAATGCAAGTCAAGCTTTCAGAATGCATTACGGATGCATCAATCGAGCGATGGTGTGACTTAATACCGTCTTACTTAACTATGCCGTCCATACTTAAACCGACAGGCGCCGAGAGTCGCTACGGTCCTGAAGCGGTAATAAAAATGAGAGGAGCGAGAGAAGCGTGTTGCTCGATCTGACGGCTGATGGAGACGTCTTCGTTCCAGACAGACGCCTCGGACGCTCACGACGTTTGATCGACAGTTTCTTTCCTCCTTTCGCATGCGTCGCGCCCGATCGAGTTCTCTGGCTTCTACCTCTTTCTCTTTCTCTTCCTCGTCCCACTTTCCTCCTCCTCCTCCTTCTCCTCTTCCTCCATCTCTTCTTCCTACTCCTCCGCGTCCTCTCCTCGCACAATCTTCTTCAGTCTCTTCCGAAGTCCAAAGGAGGCACTTTGCGCCCCGCGTCGTCATCATTCGTGTTTTTGTCGGGGCGCCTATAAATAGGTTTCATCGCGCAGCGCCTCTGGACCAGCCGGGGCCAACTTCCTCGCGTCGCACGGTCGTCATAAGATTCAAGGTCGCATCACCGACGGACCGGAGATCGCCCTTTGTCTCAGACAAATCTTTCCGCAGACTTGAGTTTAGAGAATTTAATGCGGCACAGGATCTTATTAATTGCTGATCTTATTAATCTCAATAATATTTTTTTTATATATAAGTTTAATTGTCTATCTCGTGTTCTTTTTTTTGTAACATAAATATTGCGGTTTTAACTTTTCAGTGACTTTTTCTTGATTTTAAATTTCTCATATTTCAATTACTCTTGTGCGTTTAGGGAAAAAGACAATTGAAACTTTGATTTTCTAGAAAAACACTATTATTGCTAGGTTTTTGATTTTTATTGCATATATATAGCTTTCGAATGAAGTTTGTCGAGTTTCGATTGGCTGTATTTGGGAACGGGAAAAGTGTACTTGAATACTACTGTGGGATTGGAGATCGTGAAAGTGTATCTCGATAACTCTATAGTTGGAATTTACAGAAGGGAAATCCGTTCTCGTGGATTTTTTTACGTAAAGAGTTTTTTTTTTTTATATGTAAAATAAGATAGCGATGAGTGTACGCATTCATAAACGTGATATGATGTACTTTGATGTCATTATTTTCACTGTGATTGCAATCATAATGTAACATTATACCGTTACATCTTATCTGTTTGCTAATTATGAATCTGATTAATCAGTAATAACAATTCACACTACGCTTTTTATCGCAATATTTGATTAGTAAATCTCACGGTATCGTACTAGACTGATGTACTATGATATATTATTATAAATAATAAATATTTTCTTATATTCACGTTTATGTGTGTATATTCTACATGGCTTTGCTTATCGATGTCCTAAGTGTTTATTACAAACCTTGCATAACGACAAATTGCAAAATAACTTAATACATTCGAGTTAGGAAAGAGATCTAATGCCTCCGTCGTATAGATCAACTTTCTATTTTATTATCATATTGAAATACGATCGTGAGATTTATTATTATTATTTTTTTATTATTATTTTAATAGGTAAACGTTTCAAGCAATATAACTTGTCCCATTAAAGCAATATAATTATATCATAAAAAAAAAACACGAACTTAAAAGTAGGATGAAAATATGCAAAGTGATTCATTTTCGTTACAACACACACGTTTCTGATGTTATTACAAAGAACAAAAACTACGTCTGACGAGAATATAGCAGAGTTTGCGCGAGGCAAGGCTTAAACGTCGGTTATTAAGAATTCACTTTCCTCTCCTTCTCTCTCTCCCTTTCTCTCTTTCTCTAAATTTTCAACGAAACGACGCGCGCTTCTATCCCGCGGTGCTATCTGCCTCAATGCTACGACGTCGTCTTTCAACTTGTCGTGAAAACGGGAACGTGATGCTGCCTCCTGTTTCATTCAAAATCTTTCCAAAAGAAAGACAGAGGAGATCCGTTCTCTCCTTTTCCTCTCTGCCGCTCAAAACAAAACAAAAAAAAAAAATCAGGAATGCTCGATAATCATCGATAAATCATTCGTCCTGGTATGCGTGCGCGCTCGTCTACGTACATACACGCGCGCGGTCTTACCTGTGCGTATCCACTACGTGGGTCAATCTTTATGGCGGACATAACTCGCCTGATTTCACTGGAGATTATCTCGTTATTTATTGGAAAGGTGGACACACGATGTCTGCGGCTGCCCGAAAAACCTCCTCTTCATCGTTTCCTCGGCTCTCCTTATTTATATCAAACGCGTACATCCAGTGACAGATAGAAGCCGATCACGAATGATTCACGATGACGCGGGGCTGTAAGTATAAAGTCACAAGCGGCTTTCACACGCGCGCGCACAGCAGAAAGAGAGAAATTTTCCTCCCGGAGAGCCCCAGTTCGTTATAATTATTTTTACCCGGTCGTAAAGTTCGGTAGAATTATTACACGAGACTCTCGTGAGCTTGTTAAGATTTCTGAAATTCAGTGCGTGCAGGAAAAGATTCCAATTATGAAACAGACATCTCTCTCTCTCTCTCATTTAGAAAGTAATGTTAATAAATTTAAATATAAATTTTTGCTTATAACATTAATCTTACGCAAATTCCGCAGTTTCAGCATATATAAATCACGATAATTAGAATGTGAAATCGTTGCGAGACAAACAAATCATCGCGTCCGATTGATATCCATCGTGATGGAAAGACCTCGGAAAGCGGGTATGCGCGTCGCAACGACAGCCTCCCGCTCGTACTTGGGTAAACATCAGGCGTTAATTCTCATAACGGAAACTTCCTAAACGCGAAGTTACGAATACAGTTCTACGAGCCGCGTAGGAGCTACACGGCTGAGATGAAGGAAGCGCGGTGAGGTTGGTTTTAGTGTGTTATACATGCCTAAGGCGCCGCGGCATCTTTGGGAGGAGGGGGTAGATACGGGGTGAAGCAAAAGGATGGACGAGGGACGAGCAGTGGAGGCCGAGAGCGGAGAATGCAGGCTGCACAACTTGATAATAATAAACTGAAAAAGGAGCAAAGGGCGTTATTTTAAAAGGGAAATGCAGCGCCGCATTTTTATGTCTTCGCCAGAACTTTTCATCTCCCGTGCCCTCGCTAAAAGGTATCGCGAGGTGGGAGGGAGAGAGCGACCGGAGGGCCGCGAGATGGGTGATGAGGAGGGTAGTCGACGCGGTAACGGCTAGGCCGGCTCGTAGAAGACAAGATGAAGAGGAGGATGTAGGAGAGACAAGGCAAAGGCGAGGGGCCGTCAGGGGAAGCTGAAACGCGGAATGAAACGGCAGACTGCCGCTGATGAAATTCATAATTTAGATCCAATGCGCTCTCTGTACCTCGTTTAGAATACACTGCTATTTATAGTCGAAATTTTCCTTCGGTACGATCCCCCCGCCCGTCCAACCCCTCGAAAGTGCGCGCGAAATCATCCCTCGCCTACCGCCGCTTTTCTTTCCGCCTTTTCCTCAGATTCACTCACTGCAAGACGACGACGCGCCACGTGGATCCCCAAACCACGCTATGAGATAAAGATAAATGTTCGCGGATTGCGCTACGATAGCGAGTTATCGACGTGTATATGATGTTAGGAATATTGATTATTCCGCTAAACATGTTCTCACTTGAAATAAAAAAAAGTTTTAAAATATAGTAAACCTATATACAAATTTCAAGATTAATTATAGATGGAATTAAGTGTGAACAAGTAAACATCTTTTTAATTATTCAGTATACAAAGATCAGAAACAACTCAACCATAGTTCTTCTAAGAATACGTCTTTTGAAGGTTAAACAATTGTTTAATTCTTTTAAAGCAAAATCAAAGCCGTTCCTCTCCTCCTCCCCCGTTTAAAAACTCCTTACTGATACCAGAGGAGAATAAAATCGGTGCGTTCCGTAGTGGGGACGAGGATGCAAAAGTAATTGAACGTTGGCGAGACACACGGCTAGCCCGAGTATACTCGAGTTCTCTCAAAACCGAGGAACGAAGAGGTATTCTGCCGCGCGCGGCGAACGCATAATATCCGAACCGTAATGCACGCTAAATAGGCGGATAGCGGGGCCATACGTTAGCCGCGAAACGTCATATTATTCCACGTGTGACGGCTGGGTGGCACGCATCTTGAGGCACTGCCCCTTCCGTTTATCGTTCGCTGTCGCGTTTCGCCCGGCAGTTACTCCAGGTCTCTAATAGGATGTAATATTATACGGAGAGTCACGTCCACTCGAATCCGCGGGCTTTAACGGTGACTGGGCACGAAACGGCCTATGCGCTCGACGTCGACTATCCCGACAATGTGGCCCCGCCGCACCATCGCGCTCACCTCGAAAGAGAGAAAAAGAGAGAGAGAGAGAGAGAGAACGCGCGACTCAAACAACTTCGAGAGGCTCTCCTCGGAATCCGTCGATACTGAACATGACTGAAAGGAGTCAAGATGAAAATTACGGATTGCGTTGGCGCGCCCAATACTTACGAGTTTTGCGACTCGCGTGACTATATACGCGATGAGATGACAGGTGTCGCACTAATGGCTAGTTCCTTCGATGACTTTTGTCCACTGACTTAAACAGATAACTCGCATTTGAATATGAAAGACTCAATTTTATACGCAGTGTTTCAGACTTGAAAGAAATCAAACTTTATTGAAATTGTGATAAAATTATCATTATTGTTGTGCATATTTATTTATTAAACAATTATTTAAAAAATTTATAAAACTAAAATTATCAAGAAAAATACAGAAAAATGCTTAAATATGAACAAAAATTATTTCGCGCGTACGCATCATTTTTGCGCGAAGCGATTTTTTTTTTTTCCCCCCGAAGTTGCATTTCTTGTTGAAGCTTTTGGTTATAACTTCATTGGAGTTAGTTACACTTAACTGAAGCGTTGATTCACGTTAGATGACCTATTCAATGCGAGCTGCGCTTAACGGACCGCCGCGTTCCATGAAAAATCATAACGGCCGCGGTCGCGCTCGCGGACGCGATGTGCAACAACGCCCACGCCGCGCTCGCGTGCCGGCGCGTTAATTGGTTGCGTACCGAGTATCGGATGGAATCCCGAAGCAATCGATACGCGGACCTATCCACCTACGGGCGATTACCGGACCGGCCGGCGAACGGCGCGGTCTCTGGAGGGAAAGGAGGGGAAGCATTGTAAATTGACCGTAATTGCGTTCAATGTTACGCGCGCACACGGACGGATCAAAGTCAATTGCTCGAAGTGACGGTGTGCCGCAAGAAACGCAGCCAATTGGCTTTGCGCACTCGTGCGATCATCGCACCGAAAAGTTCAAAGAAAATTATATTATTTTGTTATTAATTTATTTTTTATCTGTTTTAATAAAGAAATATTTATTAGCACATATTTATTTCTAAATTACTCGCAAATATTAAAACAATTTGTGTAAATTCTCATAATTTAGATATTTAAAAATTTTTTTTTTTTTTCATTTTTATAATATCTTCAGTTAATATTCTCGCACTATTAAC
This sequence comes from Pseudomyrmex flavicornis, assembly GCA_014825475.1. NCBI lineage: Eukaryota > Metazoa > Arthropoda > Insecta > Hymenoptera > Formicidae > Pseudomyrmex > Pseudomyrmex flavicornis. Next base: position 145,077 of record QVNW01000341.1, on the reverse strand, counting down.
ACATTTATATTACGTACCTGTATAATATAAATTTTGTAAAATACATTTTCTTTCTTTTTTTCTTATTATAATCAAACTGTTCCTTCGTTCTGAGATTTATCGAACAATAACTCCACAGCCATCGATTTCAAACGATAACCATCTCTTGTCGCGGAAGTGATAGGACACTTTTCTTAACGCGAGTCGGCTGTGAATGCCGCGCGAGAGATAATCCGTGAAACAAGTTGAGTTAGCGAGTACAGCCGGGACGAGCGCATACAATAAGCGTCGAATGCCCATTGGCTGACGTTTCTAAACCCGGTTTGGAGAGGAGAAAATCCCAGATCGAGAGACCTGAATATCTCGAAGTGAGACGACGACGCGACGCGTCGATCAAACGGCCTATCGTATCGGTATTGAAAGCCGCGGTCTTTTTCTCCGGTAGGCAGCTTACCGATCATTAGGAAGCCGAGTGTCAAAGTGTCCGGCTTGTCACGGCTTGCACGTCCAAGACGATATCGTCGCATTTACACGTCGCTTGTAAAAGGTGAGCGCGCGTGAGATTTGCGGCACGCCACCGGAAGATGAACCGCGCTCGATGATAGCTCGGTGTTGCGTTGTTGCGGCAGCGTTAAGCGCACAAGAGAACTGTTTTTTCATGCGTAAGGATATTTGATTGCAAAAAATAGCCGATCAGTTAATTACTGATATTAGCAAATAGCAAATGTGTATATATATATATATATATATACTCTCTACATATATATATATATATATATATATATATATATATATATATATTTCCGTCGATAACCGCGAGCTAAAATGAAATTTTCCCTAAACGATAGTCGGCCGTGGACAAGAATTAAACCCGATTGTTACTCGATTGTTGTGCCAACCATATCATATTTTGTTAGCGGAAGGGGGAAAGGGAGGTGGACACAATTCTTTTGACAGTTTCAAATTGGTATATCTATCTGCGCGTGAAGCTTATTGGCTGTTTATACTGACGACGAAACGCAACATACACACGTATATATATATATATATATATATGACTATCTATCCGCAGAAATTAAAAACTGAACTGACATGTACAGTAGAATGCAATTTTAATTGTCATCAACAGCAACGTATTTTAATATTCGAAAGTTAAAAATAATCAAATCTGCTCGCGCATAGAATGATTATTGCTGTTTTTATCGAAAAACAGCCCAAAACATTCGTTTTTAATTAAATATATTACCAAACTACATATTCTCGACGACGTACTGGACAAAACCTATGTTAAATATGACAAATTGTACGGTGTGAATAACTTGAAAATATTTTGGTTTGTGTGACTAAAAGAGCTAACTTGCGGAGACAGCCGCAAGTGGCCAGTGCGCGCCGCACTTCAGAAATCAACGCGCCGCCCACGCCAGTTAAATCGTTTCCGGATAACGAGGCCGCAACCGATACTTCCTTACGTCAGTTTATCATTTTCGCTCTCAAGAAAACATTGCGTTTAACGATATGGTCAATGCGAGTAAATTCTTACGAAGAACAGATCGAGAGAGAGAGAGAGAGAGAGAGAGATAGAGATAGAGATAGATAGATAGATAGACAGACGGAAAGAAAAGGAAAAGCGCAGATACATTAACAAAAAAAAAAAAAAAACGTGCGCGCGAGCAAAGCGGCAAACATGACACGCGGATCGTATGGTATAAATTAACCTGCAAATTTCCACGCAACACTGCGAACGTGCTCTCATAAAGAGACGCGCTTACTGTCGAGCTTTACTATTGACCTTCTTCTTTTACGTGCGCGGGAATTGCTCTTTCGTCGGACAAGCTATCAATCTTGCGGTGAAGTCTACAACGATAGGTTGCCATTACGGTTTAAAACCGCTTGCCGCACCGCGCCACGCCTCGACTCGCTTCGCCTTGCTAATCTCGACAATTGACACGAAAAAATCGACTTGGCACCTTGTACGAGAGTTGCGCTCGCGCGCGATCTGAGTCGCGCGATCGCACGGCGTGAGCGCCGCAGCATTACTAACGAACCGGTAACCGACGATCGAGGCAGGCAGCGCGAGAAGTCAGTGTAATAGTGTAATCTGGGATGGGCATATTATAACTCAATTATTCATTCGACGATAATGAGCCGCTGACAGTGGTGCAGTCGTCGCCGCGCGGCGCTCAATCTGTTTAATCTGCGTGAGAGGCGGGATTTTTTTTTTATCTCGCGGCTGTTTTCGCCGGGGATGATTCAAGTGGGTACCGACGCGTCGCGCGAACAATGCATCCGGGGGAACATTTTCGTACGGGACGCGACACGGCAGATTGAATATGATGTACGAGCAGGTCACCGTTTGTAACACACATATAACCCGACAAGTCGCGCAATTCGATAATATCAATTTTTTTGCTGTTTCATCCGTTGTGTGAATGAAAAATTACGGCGCGAAAGTCAAAATACACAAAACTATTCGAGAAAACGCCGCCCGACCGGGAAGACGAAGACTTTGAACATCGGTTGTTTGCCGAGAGTCGCACGAGACACAAATTACATTCGCAGTATGTGTATCGCAACAAAAGAGTACGACGCAAATGTTGAAACACATAAGACGCGTGATAGTGTTGCGCTCTGGGAAGATAAAGACTTTAAACACTTTAAACGGCGTTGTGTGATCGCACGGGATAATTGCAGTCGCATGACTTCTACATAAATCTACTTCCACATCGAATCGCGTTACATACACGCCGCATGTTAACACGCATTACCGCGATTCCAATCTTTCTCCTCGATGGGATAGACGTGATCGAAGTTACCGGTCAGAGCCGCGTTCTATTCCGAAGCGCTCATACGTCAGTCTGTGATTCCAGATTGAATCGTGTCTTTTTTTTTATGTTTACACCTCGGTCGAGACTCCGTTCTAAGATTGTCGTACAAAACATTTTCTCTGTTTCATAGATACAGTCTTATTTTCTGTCTGATATATTTTGTAATGATTCCTTTTGTGTAATTTTATTAATTACACGTATTCTTCGGAAGACCGTGTCCTTTCTGAACCGTATTCTGAGTAATTAAACAACTGCTCCGCGTACACAAACATATAATGTACTACTAAATATATATCTTAATATATTTATTTTATTTATTATTATTTAATTATATCTAGTTATGGATATTTAACTTAACGAATACTTATATTGGATCTCGAGTGATCTAGGCACAAAGGATTAAACAAAACTATGATTATGTACATGGTATTTTCATCGCACTTCGCGATGGTTAATTATCGCAGAGGATATTTTCTCCGATACAACCTGCTAATTACTGTTTTTCTCAGCCGTCTAGCCGTTGCGAAGACGCCTGAGATGACAGAAGGAACTTCGTAGATGTACCCACGATAAATCTTGTGACCAGGTACAAGAGTGAGAGACCCTCGCTTGAACGATAATATTCACTGTGCCCGTTCCCTTCCACCGTGCTCTTTTCAACCCTTTCGGTTAACGTATATAGGCATCGCTTTCTTCTCTGCGCTCGCTTTATCACGCGCACTCGCGTCTTCATATGCCTTCTATATTACGGGAGGAAAAGAATCTTCGGACAAAATTGAGAGGAGAGGTATATATCGCGCGCGGCGAAGAGAGCCTACGGAGAATCGGAGAAAAGAGAGCAGCTCGAAGGATGCAAGAAAGGGTTGTTGGAGATTGGGCAAGGCGATAACGCTCATAATGAAAGGCATTCATTCCACTGCGAGGCCGACGACGACGGTGAGCTTGAGTGACGTGGTTGCAGACAGCTGCCTAAACCTGATCGGTCCGCACGCACGTCCATCCATCCGTCCGCTCACTCTCTCGCGCGCGTGTGATTTCTTTTATGATATCGTATAACCGGCCGAGGACCAGCGGCGCGGGCGCTTCCTTCGATTCGGGCTCACGGGACAATCTTCATGTACTCATCTTACCTATATAACAAATATATAAATTTTGCACAAGTCTCACGGCTTTTTTTAGTGTTCAATTAAATAAGAAAAATAAATAAGCAAGAGTCAAGCGCTGGATGTACAAGCAAACAATTTTTTTTAAGTGTAAATTAATACGCATTATAATTTGAAGTAAATTCAAAATCTCGTATATAGAAACAACCTTCTTTATACTCTCTTATAAATTTAAAAAAATCATTGCAAAGAAACACCTTCAAGAACATAGACTTTCCGTATTTGTGGTCGCTTTAGGGAAGATGCTGTTACCGCGCTTCTGTGCGCGCGCACGTTAATCGCTCGTGATGGAATTAGTTTCGAATAATTCGTCGCGACAAGCAATTTCGACAAATAAGCGTCACATCACAGAATAGATCACCGGATTTCTGTTTGTTTTCGCTCGCGCGGCGGAAATCGACGTCGCGATAATTTTTCGCGTGCGCGGCACCGCGCTCGCCCGACAGTTCCCATTCAAAACGGTATACACAGTAACTCGAAATTAATTAATGGCTTGAATTCTCGCGCAGCGATACACGGGAAATATTAAAAATAATATTTCACCGACAGGGAGGCGGTCTGATACACGAGATTTTCGGCTGGCAATGACATATATACACGACGTATTTTCGAAACCGTCAACGTGCAATGTTCATTAATGTCTTTTGAGATCGCCAATGCAATTTTACCGCTTTGTTTTATCACATTACTGTCACGTCCTCGAGGAATTACGTTCATCAAATTAATAATATCAAACATATCGCCGAAAATTGAGAGAGAATCTGAGAATTCTTTAATTGAATTATCTTTTTTTTTTATCTACATGTGTGATTATAAGAAAAAAATTTAATTTTTATTTACATTCTCTAAGAAAGGAGGAGCAAAAAAATGACTCCATTTATAAAAACAAAGATAAACGTTAGAAGTTTTAATATTATCGCATTTCTCTTTTTTCACTTCAATTTCGAAACGATAAGAAAGAAGTTTGAAGTTTGACACCGCGTTTATTGGAAAATTGAACTCGTCGAAAGTAACGGCGAGTTTTTTTTAGGAAGCTTGTTGAATTAATAATGAGCTACAAGAGTTGACAGTATAGCAGTCGTCACAAGAAGTGCTACGTACCTGTTTCTAGCTCTTAGATGTAGGCAAGCTACATACGCACACGTTTGTGTGAGCGCAGCACCAACACACAGCGACGACAGTCGCTCTCACTCTCGTTCGCTGTTTATGTCGGTTATAAAACGTTTTACGATATTTTCATCGGAGTATCCTTTTCCTCTCGTGAATGCTTTCTCTAGTGAACGTGACGGCCTTCTCGCGCCACCCACTTAATAATTAAAACGAACCTCGAAAACTCGAAAACACGCGGATTAACGTAATGTCATCGTGTTCTTCGTAATGTGGCACACCGTCTTACGAATTGACACAAAGTCATATCGCGCGGCATGATCGTTTTTATTTAAGGAGACATTTCATGGATAAAAATGACATGTGCGAAAAAAATGTATAAATGTGATAGATAACAAATTTATTTTCAATGAAATTAATTCTCTTATAGAGACACAAATAAAACACAATGCTTGATATATAATTTAATTTAATTTAATTCTTAAAATTAATTCTATTAAAACAGTTCTTCCAACATTAATTCGAGTAACAAGTTCACGATGCGCTTTGTATGTTTTACGGAAAAATAAATGTCCGTCTTACACAGCGTCGCATTATTTCACAGACGCGGTACGTTTTTGAGAAACGGGTTTCTTCCCTGTGGAAAGATGCCACGAGATGACGATTCCGTCATCGCGACATTTAGTTAACCCACCCACGATGTGCAACTCGTTTTTCATACTTCACCTATAATAAGCAGCGAGCGATAAATCTCTCAGTTCCTTGGACCTCCTCAAAGTACGCGCTTCGCAAGCTATGTATATGATTTCTGTAGTAGAAATCAACAAAAGCGTCGTTTCGAAGAACGATGCTTTTATGATTTTTAGCGGTTGAATTTCGATCGCAATGTAAACTAGATCGCGTGTTTCCAAACGTAACTAACATGACTGTCACTCGGAACAGGAAGCTTCAGCGTTTTGAAGGCCAATGAGTTCGGGATACCTAATGCGTAACGCGCGTATACTTCGTCCGATCTCGCACCACCTGTCTGGCAGGCTTTTCCAGCCTCGCGATTTAAAAGGGTTGTGTGTGAACTCCGTCGAGCTATAGGATGTAATCTTATATACCTACTTTATCCGCGCAGGTGCTCGTTTTATTTGCGCGCTGATATCGAATTAGCGAAAAGGTAAACGTAGATGAAACTCGGCAAGCAACTCATCAAAATCATTTGCAATTTTACTTGAAGAAAATAAATAATAACATAATAATAATCTAAATAAAAACCTAAATATAAAAAGATGGACAGTAATTTAAAAAAATCAGGATTATTATTTAGAAATTTGTTTAACTTTAAATTTTCAGGTTTTAGACCGTTCTAAGTTATTGAAGACGTACGATATTTATTTTGTTTTTTTGGGGGAGGGTTATCACTTGGACAGACGAATTGATAATATCGTTCAATGACAGTGACCTCTATTCGCGTTAATTAATGCGTGCTCGCGTGCCACGTAATCCTAGATGGTCATAAAGAAGAGAAGGTCGCTAAAGGACTGAGTGCAAGTGCTGTGTAAATTTGCGAGGGTTAACGCCGCTGTGTTACCTCAATGGACAATAACCTTGACTGGTGATATCAAGGGCTCGCTATTACTGTCTTACCGCAACCGTCCCCTCATTCAAACGTTCTAGTGTTTTTTTTTCCCTTCTCAGTTTCTTTTTCATCCTTTCCGCATGTGATCTCTTTTCAACACCTTGCTCTCTGTCTCTCTCTGTCTCTCTGTCTCTCTCTCTCTCTGCGAGTTTTTTTCTTCTTTTGCATCATTCTTACTAAGAAAGTTTCTTTCGAAAACCGAGCGTGACACTAACCAAATTGGGTCCTGCTTCTGCTCTTTGCTATGTAACAAGTCAAAACCCTTCGGCCCTCTATGGCTAGCCATAAATATCGACGGTGACGTTTAGAGAGAAAAAAGAAACTGGCCGTTGGAAGCCGTAAATGACCCCATCTATGACCGGCAGTCAGTTACGGCGCGTCGGAAAGAATCAACTACCGTTCGTTCTTCACCGTGTTTCGTCTATTACATGCGTCAGAGAACACACCGCCAAGATAAATTCATTTAACCGTAGTAATTATATAGCGATATTGGCTACCGCGTAATCTTGTTTTCTTTTTTTTGGAGAAAAGATAATTCCACTAACAATGTTTTTTATTTGCGCGGTTTTATTTGCGTATGTAAATAACTGAAAAAATTATTTACAAGAAATCGTCGACGCAGCATATGTATAGAATTTCTTAAAAGCGTTTCATTATTATTATATTTTGCGATGATGCAAGAAATTTGTAGTGACATGCATTGTTCCGATTGAAGTATAGCTTTGACGTGGCGCCAGAAGAACTCTGTCGTGACACTTTCGGCGAGACCATTGAAACGCTCGAAAGGTTAAAGCGTCGACCAAGCCCGGCGTTCCTTGCATTTGTCCGATGCATCCACGGTGACGAGATAAACGATAAGCAGCGTCGCGTTGCGAAGTTCGAGCGACGATGCAGTGATCGATAGCAGAAAGAGTTATACGCCGGCGACGACTACGAGGGTTACACGACCGAGGTCGCGTCTTAATGATTCGGAGAATCAGCATGACGAGGCTGTGTGCTCTCCGTCATGCACATCGCTTCGGTGCATCATACACGCGTCTCATTGAACGACGCCGATTTGTTATTCTGCATTGTCGCCGCAGAAGCAAAGAAAACCGCTTTCACGAATCTGATTTAATATTAGATACGATATCGATCACATCTTACACAATGTCGCGCAATTTTAAAGTCAACATTCACACTTTGACGATTCTAATTTTAACAGGAGTTTTTGCGAGAAAAAGAGAATTGATCATTTTTGACTTGTCTTATAATATTTCATGCCGCAAACATCACGCGTGTAAAAAAATAAAATTGTTTACAAGTAATTTTTATATTCTTAGACATAATAATAAATTTTCCATATGGTACACACTGAGCAAGAACCGTCCTTGAATAATTTTGAATATAATATAAATTTTATGCCGCATAATTCACACAGTCTTAATTATATTTTTTTGTCGTCTGTTCGAAGAAACAGACGGCAAAATGTTTTGTGACGTGACTTGCAGTAGGTAAAAGATCGCATTGTAAATTATAATATTCTGATATTTAAAAGAGAGAGAGAGAGAGAAAGAGAGAGAGAGAAGGGATACACATAAGTAATCATGCACGTATTAACATCAATCTCGATGGCATCGAAAAAAGTATTCTAACAGAAGAACATATGATTCTTCAAGCAATTTTAAATAAATAATTACATGAAATTATTTTTATTAAATTATACGCTCGACCTTTAAATTTCTTACATCTTCTCTCTGATCTCCATTTAATATTTGTCATCCGCACAGAAGAACGAATAGCACAACGATTGTAGTCTTTTGCACGGTAACTCCAGGTCGGTAGGCCTGCACGCGGATACATGTCGCTTCAGAATCGTCGCTGAATAAGCGACAATTTGTATGACAATTCCTCGATGGTCTGGTGTATTGTGCCGGCATGTGAAAGTATGGACGTAAAGGCACGCTGCCATCCCACTGCGGCGGTTCTTGCTATTCCTTCGGTTCTTTCTCTCTCCGTCATCACGGGAAGCACGAGTGGGTGAAAAGAGCTGCCGGATCGGGCATCGGAGCGAGGAAAAAGGACGGAGGAGAGTTCCTCGAGAGATCACGATTCGTGAAGCAAAAGCAAAGGTCGATCCGTGTGCTGCAGCACGACATCGTACCACGACGAGGACGGTAGGACGAACGTTTATTAGAAGCCGAGGAAGCGCCTCTGTGACAAATGGCGTGGTTTCATTGTTGCGCGCGAGGATCTCCGGACCCGCTCGGCAACCGGAGGCCCCCTCACGCGACGTCGTAAATCTGACCGACGCTGACGGACAGAAATCAGAACGGACGGCCGCGCGCGCGAGTTTCACGGGTGAAGCGGGCGAAAGAAACAACCCGCTGCTGGCGAGAAGCGAGCGGCAGCTAGAGTTACGCCGACACCGGCCAAATATTTACGAGCTGGGTGCAATTGGGAGATCCGCGCAGCACCGGCATCTGGATCCGATGCAACGCGTAACCGTTGTAAAAATTTGACGGCTCTTGTTGACGAGATCCACTCGTGAAATATGTCTGCGGAACGTCAGGCATTTTCAATTGCACAAACCGTTCGAGCAGAATTGTGGCAGTGGTGTGTGACCAAATACACAGAAATATTCAAAAAGAAGTATAAGTTTCTAGACGTCATAAAAATCCCTTGAAAATTCTTTGGAGATTTGCGAAATTGTGTGTTATTCTGAATAATAACTTGTCCGAAGCAGGTATTAATGTTGTAATAAAATTTCGGTAAACCGGATATTTCAAAATGTTTTTCACAAAAACTGAAATTCTCGAGATAATCATATTCGCTCGTAAATTTCTGTTTTTTTAAGCTCGATTTCTTTTGTTAATATAATTCTTCATTATACACTTTTTCAAATTGAGAAATTTTGACTCCGCTTCGCTTTTGACTGAAATAACATAAATTTCATTTTCCAATCACAATTGAAACAAATTCTATGCGCAACGCGCCATACTAGGCATCTGTTTTTAAATGTGCATGCTCGAGTAACCTAGAAGATAAAGAAGTGTCGACGCGCGCGAGAAGCACAGAAGAGGAGGGAATATTTTAACCCCGCGAGGAATTAACTTCTACAAGTCATTCTCGATCCTTGCTTTCGAGCCGAAAGGTTAACATCAATTGCCAGCGGCTTCATAAAAAGTCGAATATCAATTTCCTCCTGCTGCGAGGAGGGCGATGACTAACAGAAACTCAGAAGTAATCGAAGAGATAGAGTAGGGACGATAGAGAAGCAGAGAAGACGAAGAGAATGGAAGGTGTCTTATTGTTGGAAGATAGGGTAGGAGGAAAGGGAAGTGGAAAAGGACACCGGTAGTGATGAGCGAGAAAGCGTCAGGAGCGGAAGAAAGGGGGAGTTCGTTAAGCGGCGATCGACCGCGGGTCTGTCAATCGGTTCGAAGGCCCCGGAGAAACGAGGGGAGTCCAAGATGGCCGACCGGCAGCGTGTACACCGGGGCCCCTGCTTCGCCTCAGCATCAGCGACTTAGCATAAATCACTCCCGCTCCGCTTCGCTCGCTCTCCCGTTTGCTCGCGCGTTTGTTCGCTCGTTCTCTCGCTAACAGCCTACAGAAATGCGACCGCACCGCAAATACGAGTTTGTCTTTGCATCTACGTGCTCATTCCGCGACTATGATCACATTTTGCGGCTCGTTGCGGTCGCTCGCGAGGGTTTGCGAATGTGTTATCTCGGTCCTTACACTTCTTATGTCGATGTGGCGCAACAAACTCTGACAACATTAATTAAATTTCAACATTAAAGCATTGCGCTTATACAAGCCGGATTTGGTTTCTATAATTGAATAACAGACGCATCGACAATCGATATGAGTTCACTGGCGTGGATAAAGTACAATGTGTACATCTTGCTTTTTAACAATATTTTCTTTGTCAAGGAATTGGAGCAGAATGTTTTAAGATAAAACATTTTAGAATAAATGGATTTAAGAGTCCGTATAAGCGGTATATGTACCAATAACTCGCTACTATATAAATGCATATTATTTGCGCAATCGCCGGCAATCATGATTGCGCAAGTATCGACGCCAGACTGTAAAAAAGAACGCGGAGAGAGAAAGGATAAGCGCAACGGGAAAGGAAAGAGCGAGCGAGAGAGAGAGAGAAAAAGCGAGCAAACCAGTCGGTCAATCAATCACGGGAATTGATCTCGGTGGCAAGTGCAGTCACGATCAGCCAACCTGAAATATGTCGGACGTAAGAATTGATTTCGTAGAACGTGCACAGTCCGTCGTGGATTCTCTATCCTTCTTCTCCTCCTCTTCCTCCTTTTCCTCCTCCTGCTCCTTTTCCCTCCCTTCTCGATAGCCCGTCCCTTCTCCCTTGCATTCTGCAATGCCGTTGACACGCACGATCACTCGAAGAAGTTGGACGAGATGGAAAAGGAGAAAGAGAAAGGAGGAGGAGGGGGAGGGAGGTTCCCCGTGATTTTTCTTTCCTCTGTGCGTTGGTGAAATACTTCCTTCGGTAACTGGCTCGGTTCGCATAGATCCGATATTACGACTGCAGAAAATTCAGGGGCGGAAAAGGAGGCGGCGGAGGAGGAAGAAAAAGGTGAAAGAGAAAGATGGACAATCCACGACGTTGCGGAGAAGAGGCCGAGGAAGAAAGAACGAGTGAAATCCGCGAGGAGGGTCGGGCGAACAGAGCAAACGGACAGGTCGCTTATTTATGGCGACCATACTTCAGATATATGAACTGGTTCCCGTCGAAAGTTCGGGACGCCGCGTCTTTCCAGTTCAAAATGTATAGAGAGGTGTCCCGCCGCTTGCCTTCAACGGGAAGATTTGCGAGAGGTCACCCTTCGCGCGCTATCATACGAGCTTAATTCGGTCTTCCTACTGTCGCGCCAACGGCAGGAACGCTGGTCTCTCTCTCTTTCTCTCGGTGTGTGGAACTACCGGTTTTATGGCGGGACGATGGGACGACGAACGCTTGAATATTTGATTACAGTAACCCCGCGTCTCACCTTGGCCCACGGGCGGAAGTGACCGCGGTGATTTAAGCGTTACTTGAAGCGTTATTGTTATATAGCAATTTCTCATTGTCTCGTGAGAACAGTCGTGACACTTTGAATGCTTTTTGAATTTAATCTATAGAATGTTGTTAGGTGTTTTCCGAGACCTTTAAGAGATATAAATAACAAATTTTGGAAAAAGGTTTTGTTTTTTGGCAAACACGAAATTTCAATGTGAAAATAACCACCGCATTTCAAAAAGATTCTGCCATGTAAGATATAAGCAGTAAAAGCTAAAATCAATTTCTGTTTAATTAATCTATGAAACTAAAAAAACATATATACACTAATCACAAATATATAATTATTAAATAAATCTAAGTCAAAATTTATCAATGGGTTTTAAATGAAAATAGTGTTTTCACGTTTCTGCAATTCCGCGATAAAATTCAAACTGTAAAAGTGTGTGTTTCTCGACCGAAACCAATATGAACACAATGCGGTTCAACCATCACTCTTGCGTGTCAGCGATCACGCAAATCCGCGCGTACGACAAATCGCGCCGCCATGCGATCGTGTCCCCCTCGTCGAGGATCGACGAATCTCCGTAGGATCACAGCGGCCAGGAGAATCGACCCCTTTGTCCTGAGAGTATCCCTCGTGTGCAGCACGACGTCGGTTAATTTATATTTATCCTCTTCTTTGGTATATTCGGTGGAATCCTGCAGATCGTTTCCGATATTCGAGCAGCGTGTGGAAGAGAAGCGTTTAACGTACCGGGAAGAGAGACCGGGAGAGGGAGAGAAGGCATCCGCGAAAAGGGGCGAGTCGACGAAACCGAGCGGAGAGGAGAAAGAGGAGAACACACGATGGAGTAGATAAATAGATGGATGGGCAATATTATAACTCACCGGCTGTCATCCTGTACGGCCGAGTCAGGCTGCTAATCAGACCCCGGCGCGCTCTCGCCCCTCGACCGACCCTTCACGAAAAATGGATTTATTGCCGTTCGCCTCGACTTCGGCACGCTATCGAGCTCTCTGATCCATAGAATGTAACCACCGTCGTACTATTCGCGTCGGATCCTCCCTCCGAACTCTCCCTCTGGCCTGAGTCTCTTTCCCTGGATCCTCCCTGCCCTCTCGATCTCTCTGCCGAAAACCGCCTCCTAGAGCCCTTCGGTTTTAATGTCGCGGAAAACGTTACGCTCAAAAATCTCGACTTCACATTTCTCTTTGCGTACGGCTGTCGCAGATAAACGCGGAGACGTAACGATACTGTCAATCATCGTAGTGTGAAAACAGTAATATATACAAGTGTTTTTCGAAGTTAAATTATACTGTCGTTGAAAAAACTAAGACAATATTACATGAGAGATTTCTATAACAATTTCTAAATATAAGATTTATTACATCAAAAGAAACGGAAAAATAATAAAACTTTTAATTTTATTTGTTTATCTATTCCGCGACATATAATCTTCAATTAATTAAATATACATATTTGTCTTAGCAAATGAGGAAATCGCTCTGTTGTCTCTGTTGTTCCCGTGTGGCGTGCGTTGCCGGTGCATTCTTATGCAGCGCGTAACCCATTCTCTCTTTCCCGTCACCCTTCAACGGGCCTCTCATCTCGCGCCCGACTTATGTGCACGTGGGTGTACTCGGTTTCCACGAGAACGCGCTGCTTTCACCGCGGTCGATGAGGACGAGAGGGTTGGATCGCGTGTAGGTGAGAGGGAGGCAGCCGCGGAACGACAGGAGGAAGAATGGCGCGGAGCGGCGGACGGCGGGACGGAAGGGGAAGGAGTAAGGGGTCAAGTGAGGACCAATGCATCAAGCAAACCGTGACACTCGCCTCCGCATGGCGTGCATAGATCATGCCGACCTCGTCGGCGTGCGACGAGGACGGCGCGCAGCAGGAGGAGGCCGTGCAATGCCGGGAGAAAGAGAGAAAGACGAGAGGATTCCTCTTCCCGCGTCTCCTGTACCATCCCGTCCCTTCGATCACCCTTCCGTCTTTCTCTTTCCCGTCGCGACTGTGGCGGGAGAGCACAGATGTACGAGCCGAACGAGATAGACGCGAAGAAGAGAGCAGAAGTGCCTGAGACCCCCGGTACGCGTGAGCATGTGCACGTGTGTGTGTGTTTGCGAGTGTGAGTGCGCGCGAGCGTTTTTTCAACGAGATTTATTACCGAACTCCTAATGCTTCGGGACAAGGGAAAGGGGCCCCGGAGTCCCTTCTCCACCTCCGCCTACTCCTGCCGCTGCCGTCGCCGACGACGTCGTCGTGTCGACAGTACTTCGTACCTTCTCGCCATGCTTCTGCTCGTCTCTGCGCGTCGCTTAATCCCCGGCTGCCATGCTATTACGAGTTGATTTACATTCTCGCGCTAACAAGGGTTGGGATAGGGCCCGGAGGATTTCATGGTCTTCTCGATAGGTCGTCGATACGCAAACCGGACGGAACGGTTCGGAATATAGTCCGAGAATAGTCCGGAATAGGCTAAAATGACGATGGCGCGTCGATCTATTGGTCTTCGGGCGCGAATGATCAGATCACTCGTCACTTCAGGAAATTCTGGTAATTGACTTGGATCACATATCGTCGATCCAATGAGAAAGCTCAATGAGATTACGATCTCAAAAGATAATAGTTACTAACGATAAATCATTGTCTAATTTGTTATGCAAAAATGGAGTAACAAGACGATATAAGAAGATTGATGTATTGATTCTTTTCTCTTATTAAAGATTAACTATTGTTTTTGACTTTTGAAACTGGCATAGTATCCTTAAAAAAAAACACACACACACACGGTTCTGATACTAGTTCTGTGCGAGCAATGGTTTTACAGTTTCTGATAAGTTTTAGATCGATTTGATCCAGGACCGTTAGAAACGGTAAAGAGATCATATACAGGCTCGAGTTACGCCGGTGTAATAAATGTCTTTGCTAGAAAATTTACGACTACAAACGGCGTCATAAGTTCGAAATAAATCATTATTAAGTAAATCGTATTAGTGTTTGCAAATTCTACTTTTAACTGACCTAACTTTAATGAGATCATTATAAAAGGATTAGAATATCGCGATGTGTACGTGTGTCGGAATGCAAGTGCGTCTGATTGCGCGTATATAGTTATTATAGGCCGAGTAGATCAAAATATCCGATTAATGTTGTGATCGAAGATAAAAAAAAAATTCAACCGAAGAAATACGGAGCTGCGCTTCGTGCGGCTAAATGTTATGAGAAGCGGGAAGTCGGTTAAATAGAAGCTGCTGCATCATTGTCAGACAAGAGAACGTTCCTACTGAATCATTTTACACGTAGGATATCAAAGAACTCCATGCAATGAGCACAAAATATATTTGTTATACAAATGACAAAGCATGTATTCGTATGTAGATTAGATGGTTCCAAAGAAAAATGTTTAGAAAGAATTGTGGAAACAAATAATGAAATTTTTTTTTTTTTCGTTTCAATTTCGAGTAAATTTTATTTTAATCGATTTTTAATTTAAGAGACATTAAGTATTTATATATATTATTTATATATATTTATTATGATACTTATATTTTTTATACTAAGACTATAATTATACATGTTTATTTGTGCACACAAACGCATTGTGCAAAAAACTTATAAAATTAATTATCAAATTAATAATCTTATTGATCTAGGAAATTTTATATATCATACCTCCACTTTGTTACTTTCACTAAACACTTTTTGCAAGATGTCCTCGATATATTATCACACCATTTACTGTTATTTACACCTGCATTGCACTTAGCGATTGTGAATCTCGTTTTTTTTTATCAAGACACTAAATAATCTTCAAATAATCAGACGGCATAAACACGCGCGCGTGTCTCTGTGAAGAGATCGCGGATGGCTGGACGTGAGAGAAGACGCGAATGGAAGAAGGACCGGAGCAAGACTCGGTTGAAAGTAAAAAAAAAAAAAAAAAAAGTTTCGTTCGCCGCAGAAGACGAGTAGAGGGTGACTCGTGAGGAAGAAAGACTCTCGGGAACTCCAAAGAGTGGGATGGGGGCGTGGGTGGAATGGACGAGATGGTGGGGTACCGGAGAAGCACGGCGCCCCGCTATTTCTATCGAAAGAGTAGTGGGGATATTTCAGGGCCGTAGGAAGGGGACGCAGAATGTCGCGCGGCTTTGGCGCGGTAGGGACGTGCGAGTAGGGGTAGACAAGTCATATTGGAGGGGGCAGAAGTGGGGAAGATTCTCGGAGCCGTCAGTGCGCCACGTGCTGCCGTTGTGAGTGGGTCTTTGCTCGTCTTCGTTTCGCCGGCCCATGCACGTTATTCGCGTAATCGTGATTTTTTTCCCCGATAATGAAATGTCTGACTCGAGAAACACGTTGACAATCGAGTGCACGAATCGTTTTAACGATGCTCGTCTCTGTACGGTGACGAATGAGTCGAATGTGAGAGCGAACGTTTTGTAACGTTCGACGCAAGTGATTCGAAGAACGTAAGAGTTGAGCAGTGAGTGTTAACAAACGCGATATTGTTGACGATCGCTCCCGATCGTCGTTACATATTATACAAATCATCGTGGGAATGATGTAGTGACATGGTGTTCATCCCAACGACTCGTTGTTCCTGTTGCAACTGCTTGACGAGAATCGACACGTCACCGGTTAGGTGGTCGGCGGTGATATCACGCCGATACAAACGTATTCTGCTCGGTGGAACCACTACTTCGTGGTGAGTGTTATGTGATTCATGTTTTTGTGATATACTGCAATAATTGTCACGCTGCTCGATAAACCGAAAGCTCGCACAATCTTGTCAGAAGTTATGCGCGAACAAACCCGAATGTTTTGAGTGCGTCCCTTGAGTGTGTTTATGGCACGAACAATGAAGCTATTTATACACGGCCCATGATATTAAAGTGATAAGCGATACGTTAATGAGTACCGTTTATTTTGAAAAACGAATTAGGTTGTGAAGTGTCAATGTCTCATATATGTATATTGCTCATACATATTGCTTAAAACTTCGAAGCATATTGTTTTGTTCAGTGTCTGAATGAATTTTATGTTTCACGATTTGAAGGAAAAAACACACACACACACACACACACATGTTATTTTGAGTAGTGTTAGAGTGAATGGTTTACCACCGAGGAACCGTGGCTTCTACGAAAATTTGTTTTGAAGAGACTATTAAAGTGTCAAAAGTTTTAGTTTTATCTTTTTTTTTCTAAGTCTTTCAGTTTTCTTAAATTTGTTTTATTAAATTTATGTTTTTGTCACAAATCACTTTTATTACATTTATTATAAAAGAAGAATTCGTGCGAACTCGTTCACACGTAAACAATTCTCAGGAAAATTAGCGGAGAATTCCACTTGTCTGTGACAAAGAAAACCTTGACGAAAGAAGTTTACATAAAGTTTTCGCCTAACCCTAACCCGGACAAGCTTGGGAAAAAACCGTCGCGGATTCGCGTGAGCGCATGGCTTGCATAAACAAAAGTGCTGTGCGCGCAGCAGGTGGCGGGATCGCGTGTAATCCTCGTGCACATTCGTCTGCGGACCGCGTCATTTCTAACCCTCGGAAAATTAACGTCGCGCCGCATTAACCTCGATCGAGCATGCCGGGCCGCGTCAAAGTGAAGTTGCGAATTAAATCGCAACGCGCGCGATTCTATTTTCGCCGTGTCCTCGTGCCGTGGTTCGGATTTTCTCTCTTGCGCGCCCTTCTCTCGTCTTTGCCTGTCTCCCCCACTCTCTGTCGCTTTAACTCCGATTCTGGAATATCCGACGAGCTGTCAGAATAAGAACCATCCGAGATTTCTTATATAGCAAGTGATGGAATAGAAAGAGTGCAAATCTTGTAAAATGTGATATATCAATGTGTGCGTTACATGATATGTGAGATTATTGACATATATTCAACGGATTAATTTCGATTTAGATCGAATTTTGATTGGTAAAAATGTCAGTGTGTGGCCAAACGTGACGTATATCAAACATGACGTACGTCAATTAGAATAAAATTTACGTAATATTAAACTATTATTAGGACGAATAAAACGGAGGAGACAGTTGTAATTAGTAAAAACCATTGTCTACTAATATCACAAGTTATGGGCACACTTGTGTAAATATTCGACAATCATATTTTTTCCGTAATGTGAATAATATGTAAATGTCATTTTCGTGTTCCTTTTTAGTTATTATTTGTGTTTACAGAAAATGCCAAGTGACGTTTATATTTGATCAAATGAGTTTTTATTTCGTAAAAAAATTTGCATGTATGGTATAATATACACAATATTATAAATTTTTATCACAGTTTTAAAACCCCAAACCTCTCAATGTCACATAGAGTGTTTTTTTCTTTTTCTTTTTTTTGTATGGTCATATTGTCTATCTCTATAATAAAAATGAAATATGAATAGGAGTAATAAAGTAGTCAAGCGCAGATCTTCATTACATGTGAGAGCAAAGTGATGAAAGTTGTTCCGAACTTTTTAATTCAATGTGTTTAAAAAAAAATCTTTTAGTCTTCAATTGTCCTTGCTTCGTATTTGCGTCATCCATGACGCAGCGCACGCAAGAGAGTGAGCATAGCTTTGTATCCTCCCTCCGTGTGTGTATGTGTGGTTTACCCCATATCCGCGCTAATTGTCAGTTCATCAATATCACGCCTGAAAAATGCATTTTTGAGCGAACGCACTCCGGGGGCGCGCGCTCGAGTGGACGCCACCACCCTTTTGCTACGCTTCCCATAGAACGGGAGAGTGGGGGATGTGAGAGAGGGACCGCTTCTTGACACGCTTTCCATCTTCTGTCTGATGGATGCGGTAAACGCTGGCGTTGACAGTGCGTTTTAATTGCGAAGTCCGCGTTACTGAAGCCACCCGAAGTGGGCCCCCGAGCCCCGGTGACGGGATTGAAAGCGCGTCATCGACGAGAGAGAGATTTTTCGCCGCGTTGCTATACTGGATGCAGCAGCGCGATGGATCACTTCGATCGTGATCTCACCGCGACGTCAGACCGCGGCCTTCGATTACGGGCGACAGTTCGGCCTGGTTTTTACCGGGGAGTATTTATTTTGCTCTCTCGCGAACCTGCACACTGCAAATCGCACGCGGATGCTCGAACAGCGAAAGGAACACGACGCGCGTATCTGTCGTCTCTTTATCGTTAACCTTATTTCGGACCGAGAGAGTTCGCGACGCAATTAACGGGATGCACACAACGAGTCGAATAAGGTGCGGGCAGCGCGCGATCGGTGAGAGCCGGCCTGTCAATCTTCTTGCTCCATCCTTGTAGAAGTGGTGCATTAATGCGCCGAGACGTTGGTGTGCGCGCGCTACCTGCACACGATGATTCGCAGTTATTTGTGCGGATATCCAGTGTGTTATGCTTTTTCTTTCTACCTCAGTGAGTAATCTTGAACTCAATTCAGTCGGACACAAATATACTCTTTGTTCGAAAACGCTCATTAAAATTTGACATTAGGATTTTTTAATAAAAAGAAAAAAGATTTAATTGAGAGTTTGCTTTATAAATTATTACTTCAGTGCTTCTTCTCTTTGTTTGTGGCATTTCTGTGTTTGAGATGCATTGAAATATTGAGAATTCGAAAAAATATAAATCATGAAGCAAAGACAACTTCCATCTGCGTATGTGTTATTTTAACTACTGTGCTTACACTCGCGCTTGACGTTTGAATGTAAACGTTAACGCGAATTAGTTTATTATTTTTAGTTTCCGGACACCTCTAAAGAGAGAAAGAATTCTTTCTGTGAGTTGTGTGTGCGAGCAAAGTATGCTCGCATATTGCGTTCGTATTAATATAGATGTTTGTTGCATGCGCGTAAAATACAACAGATTGTGTTTACACAAATGTGACATTTAGTAATTTCTATCGATTTAATACCAAAATTGTATGCGTATGAAAACAATTATTTTTTAGCTTCTTGCGGTAACGTATGTACGTGTGCACTCGATTAAAATTTTTCAGTGATTTATATAATAAAGTTTTTATGTAATAAAGTTTTTTTTTTCAATGATTTATGTAATAAAGTTTTCATGTAAAACACAAAAGTTATTTTATATTGATAAAATAAAATACAAAAATAGGATTCTTTCGAAATTTGTTTGCTATTTTACGAAAATTATGTATATAAAACATACAGGCATGTTATGACACGTATATCTTACGGTTACTTTTTACATGTTTTCATTGATTATATACTAACCTGCTATAAACGATTCGTTTTATTGCACGTATGTGGTGGCAATTGCTGGTTATTTACGAGACGATCCGATGTGACAAACATATCGTACTGGATAAATTCCCTCGCGTGTCTCTCATCATTAATTAAATAACAACTTTTTAACAGACGAGCACTTAAACTGTTAACCGGCTTTATCGGCGGTTAGATATCGAGAGTTTTCTCAGTGATTAGAAGAAAAATAACCGGTACGATTCATTAACGTGCTTACATAAGTACTCACATAGTATGTACACATAAAGTTTTGCTCTTCCTGTATCAGTCATGCAGCTTAAAATTCATCCGGTTCGAAATAAACCGGACATGACGTCATCGGATAACGATTAAATCCGTCATTGTCATTATGAGAGACGTTCTCGCTCTATACACATGTATAACGAGTCATTATGAATTCACGCAGGAATCGACAAGACCTCATCGAAAATATTGGTTACTGCATCTTGCTGGTTCTCGGTTTTATTTATGAAATTATTCATTTTGTTATTTATCCACGTCACATAGTTATTTCCATGATTTTTTTTACGATTAATCAAGCAATCCGACAGGATAGCTTAGGTTTGAATTAAAATCGAAATGCAAGTAATAACTAGCAATTAATAACGATCGTAAGACGCAATTAGAAAATTAACTTTCTCATAGCCAATATTGAACTTTCTAAAATTTTTTTACTTGACAGAGTTGCTTTTCAACGTGCTATTATTTTCTGCATTTCTACTCTATATTCCGTCGCTCAATTTACTCCGTTTGGTCGTCGTGAATTTCGACAAATCGTTGTCTAATCGCGGAGCGGCGATCGGTTCGCGCGAGAATGCAGAGTGAAAATTTGTCGTCGTCGTAAATCCACGTCAGCGCGTAGTCGTTCTTCCACGAGGAGGTTCGCGTTGCATCACGTTCCGTCCGCGTTTGCGATAGGGAGTGCTACGAGTCTGTTGATTTATGAGTCGGTTTCGTAAGCGTAATGATGGGAGGATTAAGATTCCGCTTTTATGTGTCGGCGGATAACAGCGGATCGAAGGTAATTATTGCGCATTCTTTTTTTTTTCCGCGAGACAAGCTCCATCAAGGTGCCGTCGTTATAATTTAAACACAAGAACGACTGTTAATAATATTGCGAGAAATATCTGTCCTCGTCATCGCTCCGATTCGCGTTGCTCGCTCACACTTGGATTCAGTCCGTGAAGGAGATAAGTGGAACGCTTGCATCTGTAATTGCGAATGGATTAAATCTTTTTTTTCTAACAAAGTCAAATAAATTTTGTTTTTCTTAAGAAATGCGTGTATTTGATGCAAAGATTAAGCGATGTCATTTAATATGTGAGTTTCTTTCGAAACGTAAATTTTAAGGCAGTGAAAAATTTAAGCTAATAATAGATTTGTGTCTTGACATGTATGTATGAACAGATGGCGTGATACATCAGATTTTGTCAATCTGGTTTGACAGATCTATTCTGACAGGTCCGACGGTGCCGGGATCTGATCTGTCCTGTATCTAAAAAGGTACTCTCTGATGTTTAAGAGCGCGGTAGAGGAAACGAGTATATAGGAAGGATAAGGGAACACATATATAGAGTGACAAGGATAAGAGCGGAGCGGGGGAGAAGAGAAAAAGAACAGCATCTTTCCGTCCCCTTCTCTTGTAGCTATTTGCTTGTCAACTCGTCTATCCATCCATGAAGACCCGTCAGGATGTTCGCCGGGATATAGCAAGCTCGCTCCCCTTATTCTCCCTGAACGGATTAGTAATAAAATCGTTGTAAGCTCACCTGCCAATGTCGCTAGGATAAAAGGTACTCTTTGAAGTTCGCTCGGAGAATTTCAAACGCGAACAAAAGAAGCTCTCCCGCGACATGACATTATGAAACGTTAACGAGACACGTGTGTATGCAAATAAGTAATAATTAATATAGATATTGTTAAAAGGTGTTCAGCACAAAAGCGTGAAAAAAAAAAATTATATTAATTTCACTTAAATTACAAGTCTCTTCCGCGAAACCGCTTCATAATTATTAAAGCCGTGTTAACATCGTGTACGTTCATGAATATTTTACATGTATTTTAAATTAGAGGTGTTCACGCAACATTCGCTTCAAATTTTACACGGAAGAAATATTTCATATATTTTATGCGTTATAATACATTATACTTCGAAACACATACCAACATGTTTTAAGTTAAATTTAATAGGTTTATTCTAATCAGCTTCCAATCATTTATTTATCCGTCCTTTCTTATCATATTGATGAACTCTCTGAAATCGTCGGCACAGGCGGCACAACTCTCAGATAGCTAATGCGAAATGCAAAAGGGAGTAGTTTTACCGCGTGCATGTAAGTGTGCACCGACACGTGTAGACACGCGTCTAACGAGAACGCGAGTGCGCGCAAATGCGAGAATCTGTAAACAGACTTCTCTCTCTCCTTCGTTTTCGTATACGTGAGAGCGCGATACACAAGCCGATGTGGATACACATGCGCGAGAAAAACACATACGCACTTACACACAAACACACTTAAGCACGTACATGTCAATAGCACACCCCCGCGATCCAGTACCGCCTATTGAAGTCCGCGATGACGGGGCCCGTCTGTCAGCAGATCAAAGCTGAAGTAAGCTCTCTTTGTGATGCTTTGCTGGGTTGGTATTTAATTATGTATGAGATCGATATTCGGGCCTTCGGGGGCTCTCTGTCTCTCTCATCCCTTTCCTCTTTCGCTCCCTCTTTCGCGATCTCTCCTTTCTGCTTTTCGCCCGTTCATTTTCCTCATCTTCTCTTCTCAGCTCGTTGATCGCGACCAAACTCGAAGCTCGGCCAAGCAAATCTATACCTTCAGCTTGGTTTTGTTGTGCGACCAAGAGCAAGAAGGAGAAAGAAAGAGGGAGAGAGAAAGAGAGATGCACACGGGCGTCATTCTATCTTTGTTTTACATCTAATGAGCAATAAAGATAAAATATACACGAGTGGTGTTTCCGAACGCAGCCTTATTTACAAAAGTATGTGAAATTCACCAATGCGACTGCGGTAGATTCGTTTGAAGTCGACTTTTTAGAAAAAAGTGTGGGATAATAATATATTGTCTCATTTAATCTCATTTACGTATTTAATGTATTTTTAAATTCTATAAAGATTTCATTTTCTCTTTTGCATTGATAAAAAATTAGCATTATGAAAAACGCGTTGCAAATATTTAATTATATTCTCAGAAAAATAATACTTTTCGATAACAATAATAAAACGATTGCGTTTGTTCTTTTATATCTAAGTTTTGCAAATTTATCGCGAATTACAATTTTCTGAAATACGATAACGCGACAGATTGTTCCGGCTTCTGTCACCTCTCTCTTTTCTGCTTCCTTCTAACAAAATGATGAAACTACGACTAATAATAAACTTTTGAAGAGTTACTTAAAATTATTCAATCTTCTTCAATTATATTGTTATCTCAAAGGTAACTTCACAGTATTTTGAACAGACACGGAACGATATGAAGAGAAAATACTAAAAAGATAGGAAAGGAGAGGAAAAGATAAGATTTAGCTTTGATGAGAATAGCTTATCACCAAACGTGTGGTAAAGAGGGAAAGTGGCAACTTTACATATCGTTTTTTTGTTTTTCTTAGTAACAATTAAATATATATATGACTCTTTTTCTACCAAAACTTCCAGAATGGACTATCAAATATCAACAAACGACCATTAAACGAATAGTTTGATAGGTGTAATTTGCATTTCTCAGTAGGAGGCTGTTTTCATTACGTGTGCTTTCCATGTATTTGTTCCTTCGTAAAGGTCTCTAAGTGCCGAATGAATACATGTCGAAAGTGGCACGAAGCAGTCTCGGGAGGAAAAGACGAGATTATTGCCAAGGTAAACAAACGAGACCGCTAGCTGTAAAACCGGCGAGAAACGACGCTGCCCTGCCAGCCTTGCACGTAATGTTTCAATGAAAGCAAACATGTGTTCGTGCCGCTCACGTGTACGTATACCTTTGTGATACTCGTCTTAGTATTTGCTAATAAGCATAATGAAAAGTCGGGTCTTAGTGCGACGATACAGATCTCTCTTTAATAGTTTTCATGCTTACCAACATTCGTTGCATTTAATTAAATGTGTTTTGAAAACCGAAGATACTTTTAAAACTTGACACTCTTATTGGAGAAAAGTTTTTAAAACGTTTATATTACGCGTAACATATTTGAAAATATTTTCAGCGAACGAGCGATCTGTTTTCATCGCAATATATACATCACGGAAAAAATGAATTCAAAATGTGCCGCCGTTCTTCGCGAAAAAAAAAATAACCAACCGTGATGGCGCTAATTTGGTGCGACCGGTGGCGCTTCTATAATTCCGCATCTCTGTTGCACGCATACAAACTTCTCTTTCATCCCTTTCTCCTCCTTCCTCCCACGCGCTTTTTCTGAGCGAGCGAATCCATTTCGCTCGATTTCCATTTTCACGCACCGATTGCGCGTGTGTGCAATCGCGCCGCACGACGAATGGCCGCGAAAGGTTATCGCTGCACTTCGAATTACGATCAATGTGTACCTTTCGATCTGACGACTCTGTTTTCGCCCGGCGCGCGCTCCAGCGCCGAATGAAAAGTGCAGTCGGCCCCGGCTCTCGCTCGTGATAATCTGAATAAAATGGGGGCTAATAAAACGCTTTTGATTTACACGCGGTTCTCACCCTCGCTGCTGTCCGATTTTTCACAATGTTGCCTCGCACTCTTCACTCCTCCTGCATTTCTCTTTTTTTCTCTCCCATCTCTCCATTCGTGATAATCGAACTTCGCATATTAACTAACATTGCTCCGCTTCAGTTTTTAAATCCCGCATTAACGTTTTTATATTCGTTTAGAAAGGGGATAAATTCTTTGATTTAGGTTTTTGTTTCGTAATTGGAATAATTAAATCAACATTTTTCAAATCCTTTGTACAACCTGACAAATGTATTGGAAATTTATGTGGTAAAGATAAAGATAAATATAAATATTTGTTAAAAATATATGCGTTTTATTGTTACCTTTTTCTCTCGCTTCTCTCGAAATTGATATATTTTCAATACAAAACACTTCTCTCTTTTTTTTTTCGCAAACATATAACATATCGTTGCTATGTCTCATTGCGGATTTTATTATTTTGTCTTTATCATCGTCGCAAGGGTGATATCGAAGGTTTATTTTCCATTTTATACGATCTGTTCGTTAGAGCGCCCTTGTCGGGGCGATTCAAACTATCGTGTGCGAGTCTAAACGGAAAAGCAAACGCTAGAGGCATGCTGATATGTAGACACACGCAGTGAAGCATAACGAGGCATAACGCGGTCAGGACGGGGTCAGAGTAGTAGGCGGCAGCGCGGCGTTTTGATCATTCGCACAGAAAATTGTATTTTCGAAATCAATTAATATCCGTGCGAGTAATAATACACTGGCTAATGATTGCGCAACTGTACACACCAGGCCGCGAAGCCCCGGCCGCTTCCATCCCCTTCACCCTCCGGTTAGTACCCCGACGATGACCCCCCGGGCTACTTCCAACTAGGCTCCGCGCTCCGGTTGTGATGCGCTGTGCCGGCCAAAGTGCATTTGACAATTTTTAATTATCGATAACGAGCCCCCGACCACACGACGGTACGTTCGCTGAAAAACAATGCGTCGACGGCTAACTGAAAAGCCAGCCGTCTCCTCCCCTGTGACCATCTCCACATCCCGATAATTCAATATTAATTCTATTACTTGCCGATGAGCGGCGCGAATTTTACATGTAGCTTACCGATGTTTAATTTTTATCTGTCCCCCGTGGTCCGTCGTTTAATTCAAATGGAAACGTGATGGATTGCTGTTACGGTTTGATAGAATTTCCGACGCGTTATATTTCTTGTCAAATTGTTGAAGTTTATGGTAGAAAAGTATATTTCGTGCAATTACATAAACGTGCTATTATACTTTTAATGGGAGAGAAAGGAAAAAAAAAGGAAGAAAGAACTTACATGTTAACAGCACGCGCGCGTTACACAACTTTATAAATTTAACACTACGACAACTCTACTGCTTTGCGTTCGTATGAATGGACGTACTTACAATTGAAATACATTGTGGAAGAAAAATAATGTAGATTAATTAATAAAGTTATTATACCGTTAATTGTGACATTGACAATAACGAGTAGGTACGTGTATTTCTTTCTTTCTGTGCGCGTTTGATTAACATAATTATAGGTTCGCTTTAATTATCTCTTTTGTTTTACACTAGCGCAGCCGTGTAAACAAATGTATACCACTGAATAAGAAGTGAGCGTGTGTACGAGGTGACAATGCAATGTATCGGAATCATACGCTTTACACGTGTGCGTGTATAAGCTATTTCACTTTCGTTTCTCTCGGATAAGATACGACGACTTATACTCTTTAAATGCAGTAAACTGCGTCATTTATTTTTTTTTTTTATTGTCGTTGTTTGGATGTCAGATTGATAGTGTCTGGCGATAAAAGAATCACGAGTGATTGGTAATATATACCATATATATACCATATATACCATATAATGTACTTTTATGGTATCATAATATTCTTACATGTTATATCTATTCCTGCTAGATGTGTAGTGTAGCACATACCTACACAGAACAAAAACTTGTCGAGTTTTAAAATTGATAAATGATAGAATGTGTGTGCGTGTTGCAATAACATAGTTTAATGATGACATGTCATTAATAGTATCAAAGATATCTAGTTTAAAGATAGATTTTAACTGAGATCTCAATCTTATTATCATTTGAAAACAATTATTCTTACTAGTTTACAAATTGAATCAAATGAAAGAGACGATTGTATTATCATTACAAGTTCACAACATTTTTTTCGATATTACAATTTCTGCTTTTTGTTATGTTTCAGTTAACTTTAATTTTCTTATAATTTTTTGGTAAAATTTTTAACATCAACATTTTTTGGCTTCTTTTACCGACAAGATTTAACAGCGGGATGTCTGATTAGCGTGAAAGAAATGGCGAGCACGAAAGCGACGAATCGTGTTTGCGTTCCTTCTTGTTCGCGGCGGGAAGTTCCGTAAAATTTCATGGAGAAATCGCCGCGTCTTATATGCGGGAACATTTGATACAGGACGGCTGCAGCGCGTAGCGGGCGCCACATCGATCAAAAGAGCCGCCAAGTTGACGGGCTCTTCGTCGTAACTTACGCGTTACACGGGAATTTACATAAAACTGGCGCCTACTACTGTCGCATGCTTCCGGTGCTTTTCTCTCCTTTGTCTTTGTCGTGTTTTTTTGTGCCTAAAAAATTACCGTCTCTCTTTCGGACTTCGAGTGCTCAAGTGCATTTGCTTCTTGTATGTTTGTCACGTTCTCGCAACCGTCATCGTCGCTTGCTCTCTGTTTTACGTAACGACATTTGACGCAGATCTTTCTTGTTATTTTGATGTACTGCTTTTTGACGTCTTGCCGAGTTAGCATAGAGACATAGCCAGTAGTTTCCGGTTTCAAGATACGTATCAAGATTTGAAAGTAAGTGCGGAATATTTGACGTGGTGAAATTTAGCATTTACGTACCGTGTGCCACTCTCCGTTGGAGAAACTTTTAATTCGTTATTATCTAATTATTGATATTATAATTTTATTTCGATTAGAGATAAATCTGCTGTCGGCGATCAACATTACATCGATTTGTCATCGATCTTTTCGCTCACGTAGGTTGTACATTTTTAACGCGCTGACGTAAGTACTCGACGAAACCACTTTCTTCGTCACAGCTTTCCCGTCCGTCTACAAAATGTGAGGTTGCGTAAAAGAGTTTAATGCACAAAAATGAGAATGGCGATTTCGTATGCACGCGTGCTCGCAATATCATCGTGGCACCGCGTGACGCACGGTGCGGCGCGAATAAATACACTTATTAATTAATTAATAGCGAGTTGTAATTGTCACAGCTGCTGAGTTGTTTATCCGGTAATTTCTTATTGTCTATTCTCTCTCTCTCTTTCTTTTTCATTCTCTTTTTTGCTTCTTTCTCTCTCTCTCTCTCTCTCTCTCTACCTTCGAACATTTGCCTTGCCAGATGGCAAACAACGCCGTTCTTTAACGGCAGTGTTCAAAATTTTAAGTAAAACCAGGGAAAAGATTATGTTTTGCCATCGAAAGAACACGCGTGACGTACTTCACAATGGACGATAAATCTACGGCCGCCTTCGTGGCGTAGGAAGCATGACAGAAGTGTTTCGCTATGCGAAAGCGGGGAATTGCGCTGCCAACGCAACGCTGCCCGTGTCTCTACGGTGACTTCGTCATAAATCATTCTCGAGCTGATCCGCGAGCGCGCTCACTGTACTTGCCGCAAATATCGCTATTTTCCTTAATTTTGGTTGATGGTCACACCGGAAGTAACGTGGCAATTTCTCGCTGTCTTAAAATCTCACTGACAACTTTTGTTTTCAGAAAACAAACAAACAGTCATTCGAGTTATCACAAGACAGCATGTCTGCGTAAACGTGCGATAACGCGATGAATCACGCGTAAATTCTGTGTCGTCGAAGTCTACTCTTACGAGAAACGTGCGTAAACTATGTGTTACGTCTTCGAGATAACGTAATTGACCAATCGTGTTGTATTTTATATATTTGTCTGAGAAAGAATCGATAATGTTAGCAAACAATACTTAAAATATATTTTTTATCTTTATATAATATGATTAATATATTTTTTAGAAATATATTTAACTATTTTGTGTGTATAAAGTCTCTTCGTTGAAAAAAAAAAAAAGACCGACATTTGATATTTATAACTACTTCACATGTTTCGTCGTGTCTATACACCACACACTTATGACTCAATCTACGTGTAAGATTATAATATCCACCTGTTTCTTATACGGAATGATACGATACGGTCTATGCGCTCGCTGCGCATTAAGCGTGATAAGTGGTTCCATAGTATTATTGAAGGAACGTAGCGCGCGAAATTGACAAAGAATTACAACGTACGAAATCATGAATATTTATTTTTCCATTGTGAAAACCTGTTTTCAGAATAGCGAATTAAGAAATTGTTCTCTCTTTGTAGAGACACAATTGAAACGTTTCACACATTTAATGATAATTCAATTCACCTTGGAAGCGTGAAATAGCGGAAAATCGTAAAACAACACGTGACATCGGCCAATTTTCGAAGTTATCGATTGGTTGTTGACAGTAACGTTAACGATTGTTGAAAGATCGACCGGCTCTCCATTGCGCTGCAACGCGCACACACGCATAGTAATTATCCCGCGCAACACCGATATGGTAATTCCACTCATAAAACGTCGCCAAGATGTTGCAGAGTATTCATTCACGCTTTTCCTCGCGGTGATCGTATGCGACGGCGCGGTTACGCATTTCGCATATATATATATATATATATATATATATATATATATATACGAACAGGGAAGCGCGCACTGATAACACCGGATAATAATTGCACGCGTTATGTCAGTGCGGTGCATACGGCGCCAGAAGTGCAGCTCGTAGCGTAGATCACGCTTCTTTCTTCTCTCTCTCCCTCTCTCACGTTTCTTCTCCACGTGATGGACGGTATTCTGAGGAGAATCTAGAATCTTACAGCGACATGAGGGAAGAGAGGATGGGGAATGTCTCGAGCTGGTGTGTACAGTATCAGCCAGAAATTAGAGATCGCAAGAAACACGAACGTTACGAGGAACTAGATATCGTAAAGTATGCGCGCAATGTTGAAATGTATACTCGTGAAAGAAATTGTGATCAGTAAGGGAGCATGTTTACAGAAATATAAATTATTTATACATTGGAAAAGTAAAATATTGTTCAAATATATTATATAGTATACGAGACTATTCAAAATACACGAAAACAAAAAAAAAATATATATATATATATATATCGTGAAAAGAAAAAGAAAGATAAATAAATAACATTTATTTATTTATTAACATCGATTATATGCGATCTCAGACTTTCTGTTGACATTGTAGACGAACATGCATACATGACGCTACTATCGCCTTCAACGATCCTACCGGTGTGCTTTCAGCGAAGCGCACACGTGTTATAGCCCGGTGTTGCCCACACACGTGTAACGGTACCGAAGTCGCGTGTAAGCCGGTGAATCACTACATGACGACGCGACGCGACGTGCACGCGTGGGAAGTTTAGAAGCGAGAGGAGAACGCGATATAGAGTAGTAGCGCATTGCCTTCCTAGGGACGGGGATCTCACCTGAGTACGACGCCGATGACGGTGACAACGGCGACAAGAGACGACGTCGTCTGGGCGGAGCTGACGACGCCACGAAGCAGTTGCTCTTTCCGCAAGACAGGTTGTAATGGGGACCCCGTGGGTTTAGGGAAATGCGCCAAGTACGCGAGAGCGCGTAGGTGTCGCTTCTCTCTATGTGTGGCATTATGTCTTTCTTTGCGCTCGTCAATTCTACAGTCGATAGTGCGTGGTTTAGGATCGAATAAGATGTATGGTATTTGTATTGTGAACCGAGTCTTCAATTGATGATGTAATTTCCACGCGCGCACGTCTTTTTTTTTTTTATATTTGAAATTTATTAGTTTATTATGCAAGAGATCTTTAGATGAAAATGTTTTTGCAAAAGACGTTGATTGTATCACTCACACACACATTTGCTATAATTCATGGAAGAATAATATGAGTTTGGATGATGATTTAAAAATAAGCACTTAATCTTTTATATCGAATGACGCAGTTTATTAAATACAAAAGCGTCACGCGCGACTGTATATTTGTGACTCGTTCTATTACGTAGTCGGACGAAAACGCGTGGACTGGTCTGGCTTGATTGATTGGTTACTTCGCTGTTTGCTCTGGTTCGCTAGCACCAGGGGAGTCAGCTTGGAATTGTCACGTCGATCGATTATTTTTGACAAGATTGATTGATAGGCGAGCAGGATCGATCGATTGACGAACATTGTAACGCGGACCTCGCCTCCGTTATTGCGTCGCCGATAATAATTCCAGGTGATATTATTGTCACCTTCTACTCGCCTTTCCCACGTAAAACGGTAACTAACCCGGTGCAGCACAGAACCGAGGCTTACAATGCAAACGTGTACAATAAAATTACCGACGTCCGATAGTTATCAAAGTACTATGAGTACGAATAATCGTGGCGGGGTTTAATTAAGCGAGTTATTTTCTTTTGTACGTTGACACACTTTTGACAATCAAAACATATTTTTATATTTTAGTAAATACGATTAAAATTCTTTATTTTTGTATATAATAACTAAAACACGCTAAAAGTTTCAATACATTATCTTTCTTTGTCTAAAATCTCTCTTTCTCTCTCTCTCTCTTTTCTTTAAAAATTTAGATCTACCAAACTTGTTTATATATACTTAAAGAAATTGAATTATTGTTTTCTACATTTAAAAAAGTGAAGAGCGAAATTTAGTAAATAACTAGTAAATGATATTGTTTTAAATGAGAAATTTGTGCAATTTTGTTAAATATCCTGATATTGCATATTTTATAAAATATGTGTGTGTGTGTTAATGTTTTGCAGTTAGATTTTTATCGGTGGTAAACAAATGCAAAATGAGTAGCATATTTCAACACGTAAGCGCAAGCGTAATGTCAAGCCCGTATAAATTAATCACTTACAATTAAGATGATCGCCACATTCTGCCGCGGCATTAAAAGAACTGACACATGCAACGTCTATAAATCTTCATCGTGTTGCGGCACAACGACTCTTTTGTCTTGAATTTTTTTTTTTCAAACGATGAGTTCTCAAGAGTACGATCGTTCGAGTTTACGGCACCACTCGTTCTCGGTCGATCGTTCGACGACTCGGGCGATCGACTCATCGACCGTGTAACCCAATTCCGCACGACGACGAGAAAGACCCCGCCGACGTCTTGAGGCTTCGTCACGAGGTGCTATTCGTCATAATTTTATCGATTATCAGCAGATAGCCGGCGCGACCGACCAGTCTCTATGCATCCGACCGGTATGATCAATTCCACGTCGATTCGTTGCCGAGTACGATTCCAATTAACCCGCTTCCACGCATCGACGATCAGATACGATCCGCGGATTTCATAATTTCGAGTGTATCTCGACGCGCGTGACTATCAATAATTGTAATCGATCTCGTGACGGCTGTTTTGACGTACTCGGAGGCGGTTGTAAATTTCCACACGATTTTCCTAGGATAATGACGTAGGAGGAAACATTCGCACGAGGTCGCGCATCTGTGATGCGATGCGATTACAATGACAACGCGTCCGAGAGACAGCATAGTTATTACTTTCCAGTGGGCCTTATTCTGTATGCAGATTTGCAGTTGTCATCAGGCGCGAATGATTTATTATTTCATTATACGCGCTCCTACCAGTGTGAATTACTCGTGTAATGTACGCGATTTATCGTAGAGTAAACCGTTGTCAATAGCGTTTTTTGCTGATGGCGTGTCCAAGTCACGAACGATTTCCTCATCGCGCGCCCTCGCGTCTATTAAACAATCAAATCGCCAAGAAAATGGCAAAAATTCTCTCTGTTTTGCCGCAATTTAGATCGTCGTCGCCGAGGGCAGTCGGAACGTCTAAATCATTTCTGCCCGTCGACCCCAGCGGCAAGACCGTTAACTACCGGCCCGCTTCTAACGATCGACGATTGCTCGACATTGATATAACGGGTCGGAAAGACTGTGCGCGTCGTCCACGACAACGACGACGCATTGATAATAACAATAAAAGACGGTTCGCAGTCGTCGGCCGGCAATCGACGATTGGCGGCTTCAAAGAGGGGGACAACGCGTCTCGTCCCGGAGGCACATTTCTCATTAATATAAACGTCGTCGTATATTACATGCCACCTATTCTTCCATCCTGTTCAAAACTCGTTCGGCGCGACCGATTGCATCGAGGCGATCGACTCCTCACGTCTCTCTCTCTCTCTCTCTCTCTCTCTTTCTTTCTTTCTTTCTCTCTCTCTCTTTCTTCTTCTCTCTTTCCTTTGCTCTCCCAGCCGCAGTCAATCCGAACCGCAGAATTCATTAATAACGCGATCACCGGACTGCCCGTATATCGCGCTGACCGGGGGAACACGTATTGCGTCGCTGCGCCGATGGCAGCTGATGAAGTGTGGCCGCGCAATAACCGTGCATCTGCATGTAAGAGCCGGATTGATGCGACTGCGTGCGATCGAAGGACGACAGAGTCGAAGCAATCGCGCCACATCTGAGAAGACGCCCGTTTGCCGATCCCCGTGGTAATTATTTCTGATTTAGTGTTGCGGGCAGGTGTCGGAATAACTTGAAAAATATGTCTTTTTTTCTATTACACTACGGGTATTTCAGTTTTTCTGATAAAAAACAAGAGAACAATATCGGTACCCGTAATTTTTAAATATTCCACAGTAAATATTTTCTACTCGCAAAAGTAAAAAACGTTAAACATGACAATTATTAATTTCACGCAGTTTTATTAATATAACTTGAGAAACTTAACTACTATTTAAACGTTAAATGAATCATTTTGGTTAAAAAATAACGCAAATCTAGTCGGAAATTATTCTAAAATTGATATATTGCATTAAAATTCATGTAACGTTTAAAAACCGTATTCATGCCGCTTCCAAAAATATACAGGTACATATTTTATAATGAAATAAATCCGCGTGTGCGATACCACGCACCACATTTATACGTGCGTGGAACCGTAGACTCGTCGTAAGGTGTAGGCACATCGTTGCAAATCTAGACAGATGCGCGGCGCAAACGAGGGAAGAAGGAGCGATCGCGCATCGAGTATCTGTCGATATGCATTATGAAAGTTTCAAGAGCTAAGAGAGCGCGCTCTTTCGCGTTTAGCTACGAGGAGGATATAAAAAGACCTCTTACCGACGATGCATTACATAATGTGCGCCCGTTCATAACCATCGCCGCTTAAGTATGAATGAAAGAGAAGCCTATGCCCCGCGTTCTTTCGCTCACTTACACATAGATATATCGGTCGTACGCTAGCGTAGCCGATCTTGACCTGGCTCAAATCATGTAAATCCTAGTCCGCCCGTACACAACGAACGGACTTACGCTCGTTCGAGTGCACGCGCGCGCACGTTTTCAATAATTAAAATATTAATGAGTAACACACCGACACACCTGCCGCGCGCGCGCCTGGCCGCTAGTTAATTATTGATAGCCGATCCGCGTATTACTTCGCGTTAACAATTAACGATGTACAACCGGGAAAACAATTTATTTGCGCGCGGACCTCATGAAAAATTCATCCGGCGCCAATAATCCCGCGCGTTCGTGATCGAACGCCGCGCGAGCTCGATTTTTGTTCGCGAATTCAGATCTGAATTTATTATCACGCGTACTTACGCTGCATAAATGTTGAATCGGATTTTCGAGTATTAATTATATCATTATTTTAAGTTGGGAGGGGGATATCTCTTTGAAAAGAACAAGAGAGAGAGAGATAATATATTAAACACACACACAAACTGTGTATTAATATTTTTTTTTGCGTGCACGCACACTTACATACTTAATTTTTCGAGAGTTTTTTTTATACTAAATTGATGTTGCACATAAAATATAATAGTCATGTTAATGCAAATCATTGTTTAATAAATTAAATCATTGTTTAATAAATAGGTAAATCTTCAAATCTAATCAGAAGCAACATGACTTTTTTTTATATATAAAACCTTAAACATTTATCTCCGATCAAAACGAAATTATCATAGAATATGCTTTTCATTTTTCTTTGACGAGGGGTAGGTGATCTGGTTAGTTTACGAAAAAATGTTTAAGAGGCTCAGGTGCAAGTACTCTACGGTACGGCGTCCGGCTTGAGAGATCGAGTTGCTCGATGTCTTCTCAAATACCTACGGAAACTTAAAACGGCTAAGCCGACTTTTACGCCCCCGATGTTACCACCTTTGCTATATACGCCATCTTGTTTCCTCTTCATTTGCAAATGATGGTTGTTTTGTGTGACAACATGCATTATCGAGATCTCGTTCTCAGTTTTGTTCGTGTGTTTATATGCAATTGTAAAAAGATGTTTATATTGTACGTAGAAACTCACGGAATCTTCTTTATTTTTTTTTTTTTTTTATAATCGAAGATAAGACAGAAAGTTATTAAGTAATTAGCCTAACTAATCTTGCACATGCAAGCAAGCCATTTTGTCGACGATTGACGCGTGTTATT
The DNA here is from genome assembly GCA_014825475.1 of Pseudomyrmex flavicornis. Lineage (NCBI taxonomy): Eukaryota > Metazoa > Arthropoda > Insecta > Hymenoptera > Formicidae > Pseudomyrmex > Pseudomyrmex flavicornis. The sequence goes on along the minus strand of QVNW01000341.1, from coordinate 109,881 downwards.
GGCTCTTTTATTTTCGCGCTGCGGGAAGATCCACGAAAGCGACTCACCGAAGAAGCGAAATCAAAGATATGATCGATCTTACTGCGTAGATGAATCACTGGAGTGTGACTTTGCAATAAGATGATGAGAGACCTCATCTGTAGAAGGTCAAGAACAATTTAGAGTTTTTCATTTTTGTTTTTCATGTTAATTGAACCGACTTCTAATTAAGTTTACAATATCAATTACAGTTTACGTTGAATATTCGCTATTTTTACTTTGCTGTTTATACAAAACTATGCAAAAAAAGTTACGTGTTTACAATAAACTCTAGAAATTAAAATTAAAAAGTATTATTATAAATATACGCGAAATTCTAATGACATTTGGTCTTGTCTTTTATTTCGTATGGAAAAGATTTATATGTATAATGAGAACACTTGCAAAACATTACGTCTGTCATGACGATTAAACGCGTTCTTCACATCAAGTAATCTAACGTGGAAGTATCGCGCTTCGAAGATAGCACAATATCTATATGAATGGAGGAAATGAGTTTGAAGCAAATCTATTTTTATATGTATATGTTGCCATAATATACATATGTCACGCAATCTCTTTAGCAAAGAATAATTTCCGGTTGTTTGATATAAACTTGTCTATTTCGCAGTAAGTTCTATCTTTAAATGTAATAAGTAACTTCTGACTGCTGGTACATGTTAACCGCGATAGCTTTTTGCCGGTAATGTCTAACAGAATTCATTACTCGTTAAACACGTGCGGTGCATCACGAATTAGTGTCGCGCCATCGCATCGGTCTAAAGACGTCATTTCTCCCTCTTGTCGGTGGATGTAAGAGACGCTGACGCGAAGCCGCGACGATTAATATATTCGACCTCATTGGAATATCTTACAATAGTTTAAAACAGTCAATGACTTATCGACGATAGCGAGTCGGAAGCGAGCGGTTGCCGAACTATCGAAAATGTCGTTTTAATAAAATAAAAAAAATAAAAAAAATAAAAAAAAAAAAATTCTGAGGTCCTGCTGAATTGCCTGCACTTTGAGAATCCGCACTTGAATAGACGGTTAATAGACGGCGTAAACCACATATGTACGAGGCAGACAGCTGTAAATGCGATTTAACGGTAAATAAGCGTTTCGTGGAAGCACTTACGCATAATTACAGGTACATGCTTCTCACACGTTTATCTATATTATATCTTATTCATTGATAATAATACAAAACTACTATTCGAATAAAGGTATACATCGGTATATAATAATCGTCACACGTGATGTCTTATAAGCTTGTACTTTTTGACACAACAAGTATTGTTTCTGCTAATGAAAAAATAACTTCTTCGAGCTATTAAAAGTAACAGATGATTAAAAATTGATGTAATTTGACTACTTCGGATTAATAAGTTCGAATATACAAGTAAACTTTATTTGATTGCGCATAGCTATTTATTACCTAAAGTAGTTTTTAATTATATTTTATTTTATTTTCAACAGTCCAATGTACATTAAGATCTTAGCTTAGGATTAATAGTTTATTTATTACATAGTTTGATGCGAGAATTATTATCGCGAGTTACTGTCTGCGAAGGCACATCTGCAAATTACAAGTCGCGATTCTCGGCGCAGATAAATGAAGATCTGCTGCCGCAAAGGAGATCGTCATCACAACGTAACTTCGTTGTCTTTGACGAAGTAAAAGTTCCTTGATTTATGAACGTGATTTCCATCCGAGGAGTCTCGCCCTGACGGCTCAGTGACCAGCCAAGGTCTTGACGTCCCTACGGTTCTGCAGGATTGACAGCTGCAGAGAGTCATCTTCTACGTCGTCATCGTCATCGTGGATACGACGATGATTGGCCGAACGTGCATTTGTTCCGTGACGCAGCAGGGGCGATCGCAAGGTTCGCGCAGTCATATGGACGCCTGTATACGTGGCTATATTTGTGAGGGATAGGGGCGGCACTATGCATCAACCACTGTCTCCCTTTCTTGTATCTAACACTGAGCAAAGCACTATAAATAATCTTTTCTTCTGCCGAAAACTCCGGAATCTATTCGATTCGGATTTGTCGGCTTTTTTTTTACAAAAGTTAAATTTGAAAAAGTGTGAAAATATTTAAGAAAACTAGCGAAAGAGTATAGTATAGAAAAGAAAAGATCTCTTATAATAACAAAACATTTGAGAATTTAAGGACAGAAGCCGGTGTCTATTCTGCTCTGAAAAATTTCTGATGTCGAAACAAGAATATAAATATTTCTCTTCGTTCGACACACGCCACTGTGTGGTTAACCAAACGATATTCAGCAACGAAAGTTTGCGTACAGCAGCGTTGAAACTTTGAAAATTCAATTTTCTGGAATCGCTTTGTCGTAACCAACAAGTCGCGACGAATCTCCCCGGCATCGTCGTTTCACGAGATGAAGTTTGCGCATAGCTGCCTTATACCCGGAGCGTTGCTTCGTCACTGGCGGCCTTTGGGCCGTGCCGATGCACAGCACGGAAAGAAAGAGAGCGCCCGAGGAGGAGTATCCGTGTGCAGCGGCGGGAATAATAAATAATATAGGTACGGAGAGATTGATGGCTGTACCATGACTGACGTTCCATCCATCACCTCTTCGCTCTTCACGCAAAGAATTGACCGGGTATACGTCCATTGCCTTTTCCCTCGTCTACTTTCTTTCTTCCTCCTCGGTCTCCTCGTCACCGCTACCCTCACTATTATCGCTCTCGTTCTCATTACTCAGGCAGTCTGTCCTGTGCTTAGCTCCTCCGAGAAGGACTACCTACCACGACTTTTAGCTTCCTCTACACATTTACGATGACTACACTATTTTCAAATAGTTATTTGGCGTTCGCCTATTAAGGTTTCGTCGAAACGTTATGGTTCCTAATTCTTCAGCGATCAAGGAGGATTTGGTTTTTATTACCCTCCATTCCCATGATTCTACCCTGCCAATATCTTCTTGATGTTAACACACGAATCAAGCTTTCGCAGTATTTCGCACAATCAAACGATGTAAAAGGATTTTCTCTTACAGATTAATTACGATTAATTATAATTATTGTGTTACCTGGTCTGTTTAGAAGATTCTACTTTTTATTTTCGGTAGAACTCGATTTACATGGTCTACCTACATCAACGTCTAGTTAAGTGAATCTTGATATGCCTCTGATATTTACGCCGCTTTTCTCCACGCGTCCCTTCATTAAGTGGTTATCTGTCCACTTTAAAGCACCGGACGTCATCGACATTCGTCCCAAGGGGCTTGCACAAGATATCCAGGGAAGACTCCGGCGCGTTATCCCGGCAGGGCGGATCGGCCACCGGCTACCGACTAATCCATCCCCTTCGGCGTATGGTGAGTGGCCTGGACGGATCAATCGAAAGGCCGGTATAAGTTTCCGCCGTTGTGGTTCGGCGGTACCGAGGTTAGCTGTCGCGGTCAGTTTCGAATTGCGGCGATGTCAGTGACAGCTGTGCTCGAGGGCTACGTATTGAACTCACGTCCAGTCACGCTCCTTTATACCTACTTACCTTGCTCTCCTCTTGTCCTTCTCTTTCTCTCTTCCTCCTTCTCTTTCTTCTTCGGCGAGCCTCTCGCTCTTCGTTCTCTCACCCAATCGCCCCCCCTCTCTTTCCGCGCACTGTCCGTCTGTTCCCCTCCTTTCTTCGTTTTCCCCTTTCTCTTACTCCGTTCCTTCCATCTCGATTTCTTCGCTTCGTCTGATCTCTCGTCCGGAGGCTCCGCCACAGCCGACCAGTCAAATAATCGTCCACGTAATGGGACACGCGCACAGAATCGAGCCAACCGGTAATAATAAGGTCGAGGGCGGCCTATCCAGGCCCATCTACAGCGATTAGGATGTACCACGAGACTCTGCAATCACCAGGGCGCGCCGGGGCATCTTATCCCTTCTCCTACCCTTTCTTCCTCCATCTTCTTCCTTCATCTCGTCGGCGATGATTAGGTATCGTCCTGATCAGTGACCACGATGAGGAACCTACTCGCACGTGTTATTAGCAGCACTTTCGACCAAATCTACTCTAGAGTAATGATCGCGAGATCGTAGATTATACTCGATTCAGCATACGTGATTTTGGAGCTAATTATTACGATGGGTCTGTTACTGAAATTTTCTGCCACATTTTTCCGTAAAATCTCAAGTTTCTTCTAGTCCGATAATGAAGATCGCCAATAAATAACAAGCTACGGAGACCGAGTTGTAGAATTTAGTCTTATTGAACTTTGTCTATTTCTACGACAAAACCACGTGGTAGCAGGTAGTAACTTGTCGATTTCAATGATATACATATCGAATGTCGATATATTACATAATCTTTTCCATTATTTTCTAGTTCATAGCGAATAGAAATTGTGGTTCGGTTTTCATCTCAGCAGTAGGAGGCGGCTACTCGTTACTCGCAACCCTCGTCGCTTGAGAAGCGCTTGACTTTTGAGAGGTGGAGAAGGACGATAATGGTCTTAACCCTCGGTGCTCTTGCTCCATGGAAGCTTCTTGACCCGAGAAGATACGTACCTTACTCTCGAAATCGTGAAAGGATCTTTCAGGCACTCGATCCGCGCCACGACGGGATCCTCGAAAAAGTGGATTCGGCTTCTTTAATTAGCGCTCTCGCCCTCTCACGGGATGATACCGAGAGTCTCTCTCTCCTAAGGGCATCCTACAACTGAGAAAACTCGGGAAGTGGAAGGCCTCCTTCCCCGAACGGCACGTTCTTATATACTTGCCGTCGCGAGAAAAGAGAGAGAGAGAGAGAGAGAGAGAGAGAAAGAGAGAGAGAGAGAAAAGAAGAGACAAAGAGGTATTCCCGGTGCATGTCGGAGGGCTGTTTTACTTCCCAATTACTCGAAACACTCGGCTATCGGCAAGTATTAAAGGGGCTTCCTCCCTCTGCTTCTTCCGCTATCTTCCACATATTCTTGCTTCTTCTTTCTTCCTCTCTTCTCTTTTCCCCTACGAAGACCTATAGCAGTGTCTTAAAGGTTATTTTTCCGACGCGAGCTTTTCACGCGTACGAATGTACATTCGCCGTTTACGTAGTTTCGTCTATACAAGTCGAGAAGTCGGGATAACGACGACGGAAGCGCGAGAGCGATATTACACGAAGAGTCGACGATGCTTCGGGGCTGGCACCGCCGACAGTCGTTACGCGGGGTAGCGGGGCAAGGATGGGATAGAGCGTCGGGACGCTTCGGGACGGCCACCTAGGGACGCTTCAGCGCAACGAGCGCCTTATCTTCGCTACACCTTTGCCAGCAAAACGCAGCGGACCTATCTGGTCCGGTTACTACCGACTTCATTCTCCTTCTCTGCCATTTTATTCTTCTCCGCCTCGGAATATTCGCCGGCCAAATAAACTACTCGCACAAATATAATTATCAGCCGGCGAGTTTACTTTTTGTTTCTCTCCAATGACTGATTTTGTTCTTTTTTTTTTCACGATTCTTCTTTTATAAGAATGAAAAAAAGTGAAAGAGAGTGGTGCTTAAAAAAAAAGATGATTGAAATAATTTTATTCTATTATAATGCACAAGTCATTTTTTCTGTTGTATTTTTAAATTATTATACATCTTTTTTTCTGAAAAAATCAACTAGAGTATTCTTTTTCTCGTCGAGAAGGATTAAAGTAGAGGCCATTAATCGTATCAAATTGCCGTAGACGTCGCGTGTGTGTTTCACCTGCTGACCGTATGGCTTCTTTATTTCGATAGCAAATGTTCTCTGTATAGCTACAAATTAGCATATGCAGACTTTCTCTCTTCTCCTTTCTTAGTTATCTTGTTTTACCAATATCTCAAACATTTCGAGATGAAAATCTTACATTCGCACTAAATTGATACGCGCTAATAATATGTGTGTCATAACATGTATATCATTACTGTCAAATCGAAAGAAAGCGCGCTCTATTAAGATCTATAATTTAGATAATACCATAAATTATAAATGCATTTGATTGGCAAAAACTGTATTAAGGAAGCGCTGGTAAATTTATATTACAAATTTATATACAACATTTTATCAATATGAAACGCGGTAAGTCAATTCTGCTTTGATCATTCTGTAAGTACAATATTTTACAAAGCCCTTCCTTATTATCTCCGATATAACACAAACAGACATAAATTGCAATATTTCTGTATGTGACTTGCGATTCAGTTTCTAAATGTAAAGCTTTTATAAATCGCACGAGAGAAGATCGTGCACACATATACTACATACGTTACTTCCTATAAAATCTAAGTTAGAACGTGTAAATTTCGACCCGCGTCGACTTTGGCGGCACCAAGATCTATAGTTCGTCGCACTGCGTGTTGTCTACATCAAAATTCACCTAACTCATTGTGGAAGCTACATTTACCGAAGATGCGTTCGTTTAATAGCTTGTCACCGTGTTATCGTTTCCGAGATGAATATCCGTCTGCTCGTCAAGTCGGTCCTTCTTCTGCGTGCGTCCTAGCTTCAACTCGACGTCAGCCTGAAACACGATCTGAGATAGTAGCGTCGGTACTTTGTTTTACGCATCCCAGAGCGCGACGTCGTCGCGATGAGCGACGACGACGACGCGCCGTTCTTTGCGATGAAGCGAAGGAGGACAGTCTCAACGATGTCTGACGAGAGGCGAGAGAAAGAGGACCTGACGATTTATAATCGGTGACGAATGGGCGCGATCGCAGAGCGTTCTCGTCTCTTCCCCGGCGTTTTATAAATGTCGCGCAGCAATAAAGACGCTCGATGGATTAGCCGCGGGTCTGACGTGCTCCGAGGCAGCGAGTTCTATTCTGGTGAATTGAAACCAGGCACGCGCGTCCAATGAATCAATCGGATGCCATCCGCCGCACCGAGTCCTCTCTCACCCTTTCTCTCTGCATCTAGCGTCTTTGATCTGTCGCGCGTCCTTAACGCCGTTGACGCTTCGCCGGAGTTCGCGACACTATTCTGGATCCCCGTCACTTCTTTTTCATTATTTTCGCGAAACACGTTTAAAACGCGCGATGACTTTAAGAGACATTGCATGCCACGCATCGAGTATGTCGCTATTTCGAGCTTTACTCATCGCATCGCGGCTTTCATATTCGATTCGCGTCGAAGACGATTCGCGTTGCTGCACGTTTGTATTTATCGTGCGCAAAAGATGTTGACGTTTCGGTAAAAATAACGGAGAAATGTTTCTCGGTTTTTTTGCGCTTCATGCATTTATGTGTAAATTGATCCGATCAAAAACATTTACGATCTGCAAGACTGCGTTGACATTTGATTCGTTCACGAATGCGACAAACATATTCACAACATTCGAAAAATCATATAACTAACGGAAACGTATTTTATTTAACATAAGAAAATATATCAATATAATAATATACACAAGTGAAACAAGACAAAAGAATTCGCATACGAAGTAACAATTACGATTGCGCACAATCCCCTGATGCGGCAACTTCGAGAAGAATCGAACTGATTATCATCGTTCATCAGGGCACGCGCTGATTTTATTATCGTCGTTAGCTGCGGAACTTGGAGACGTGCATGTTCGGTCGGATATCTCGCAGAGACCTATGTAGAGCCTTGGAGCCAGTTGTTCACGTCCCTCGTCGAGAGCGCCTATTGTTCTTTTTCTTCGGCGATAGCACGACACGGCGTATCCCCAATGTTCTCAGAATTCACGTACGCGTCATAAATAGTACCCCGCTCGCACTTCGCTGTCTTCCGGTCTTTCTCTCCTTTCTCGCGCGGACCGACGTTTTCCAATATTCCGAACTGCACTGATTCCATCTGGGGTCCCTTCCGAAGCTTCTCCGACGTCGTCGTTCTCTCTTTCTTTCTCTTCTATCTCTGTGCTTCTTCGTCAAGTCTTACGTATCGATCGACGCGTGTATATGAGTTTCTTTTTACGCTTTTGAATCGCCTTACGGTGTGCTGCGGGCTGGCGAATATTACGCAGATGTGACGATAATAAGTAACGCGACCGACATTCCCTTCCCCCTCTCTTTCTCTGGACACGCTGCAAGATGCAGTACTGATATCCTCGCTAAATCCCAGTCTTTTATTAAGCTACTTATAAATCAATCTTTGTTGATAAGTACGTAATAAAGTACTTTTCGTGGCATCGATAGCGCAATATAATCATAGATTATTCTCTGCATCTCTTTTGCCAATTTTTGCATTTGCCAATTTCTGATATATACTTTTGTGTAAACAGTTCCAACTTTATTTATCTTACATTTTGCGATTTATCTATTTATAATAAATTGGAGCCACTTTGTACAAACACTCTTCAAATTCAAAAGTTGTTTCAAAATATGCAGTTAAATATTCCTTGACATAAAAAACACATACAGAGTCGTCCTATTTAATAGTTTCAAAACGATCCACTCGAGATGTGTCTCTCTTCGTCAAACGAATACACTCCGTTGAATGGAATTGGCGCCAAACATTTTACGAGTATGCGCGCGCACGTAACCATGCCTGGCATAGAACTGTTGTGCGTCGACCTTTACCTAACAACCCTCCCGCATTGTAGCCACCTCGCTTCCTCTCACTGCAACCGCGCCACGGCATCCACCCTCGTCGCCAACCCTGACCTGATTTATGAGATTCTGGAAGCGTCTACTCTACCGACGCGCGCGTTTTCGGTCTCTCTCTCTCTCTCTCTCTCTCTCTCTCTCTCTCTCTTCCTCTCATTTCTCGTCTCTTTCTCTGCCTTTTCCCCGCTCTCTCGTTTCCCTTTCTGCTTTCTCGCAGACAGCTGGCTAGTGTTTCCACGAGCGCACGTACAACGGAGACGCTCCCGCACGTGGAATTCTCACTACATTTCGTTCATTTCCGCGCTTTTGTCCGCGCGCTCGCGAAAAGCGAAAACTTATTTCGGTACATATCTCGCGATATGTATCGAGAACAGCGTCCTAATTAGTCGACTGACGGGTCCTCGATTGCGCGTATTAGATACGATTGCCTTGGCATCTTATCAATTCTTCTTAGTCAAAACATGTCTGGCACTCACGGATATCTTTCAGCCGGAACGAGCGACAGCATCGTCTTTTTCATTGTCGCTACGCATTGAAGCGCGTTATTCTCTTTCTCTCTCTGGCTATTTCGACGGTCGGAGACGTCAAACTGATACTTGCGAAACATTCGTGTAAGATATTTTTAGTATACTGTGGTGATATTAATGCGATCTACGCGGTGTCGTCGCCTGGCACTTGCTTAATGACGATTAATGTATATCAAAGACAAGTACATAATCCACTTCGCATCTGAAAACGTTTCGCGGAGATCGCGGAGATTGCGAAGGTCTGAACTTTGATCAGATCGACGTTAGTTTTGATGTAATTAAAGCGACGTCGGGTTCGAATAAACTTTTCAACGGAAAAGATTAAACTTTACCATTTCGCCTTCGATTGCGTCAGTCAGCGCGAATAAAATTCCGTTGGTTACGAAAAATCCAATTTTTAAAACAATCTTTCGCGCGCGCACTTTTGCCACGATAGTTCAGCCGGAATCTGTTCGTCAACAAGTAAATTTTCTTTACTCCGGGGAGAAAAAAATTCGTGCGAGGGTTGGTGGGTGTCACACAAAAGCCGAGTGATTTGTGACGTTCGCCATTCTTTTGACCGTACGGCAAGGTTCACCCTCTCCGCATCCCCGCCCCGCACCTCCCTTCCCTTCTTCGCCGTCTTGCTCGTAGATATGGCCGAGTAATATACGAGCCCTGCATCTGTTCCCCGAGTGACGCAACGTCCCGCCATAGATCACACCCAGGCTTTTAGAGAGTGAAGGCTGTTAAGGAGAGTGCGAGAGAGACAGCGACCCGGGAAAAGGAGACGGGACGATACGCCACGAGGAGAGAAGAAAGAGAGGGCGAGAGTGAGATTGAGGGAGGAAGAGGGAGGGTAAGAGTGACAGGGTGACGTACTGTTACTGTTAAACTCGCCTGCACGTAAAGAAGAGCAGGAGTGCGGCTGCCTCTCCAGCGTGTCGTGGCACGACGGGGGTCGGAGGAGGAGGGGGAGAATGAGGTGGAAGTGGTTGGCTGGGTAGAAGACCATGGAAGGTGGACGCAGACGTCGGTGTGTTGTAAAGGGACGTACAGACTTGAGATCGTGAATCAGGGAAACGAATGTAGTGTGCTCCTAAAAACGTGCACTTAGTCGGGACTCATTAACGCGATTCTACTAGCGATTGTATCCGAATTGATCGCGCTTGGCTCGAAGAATTATCTTAAAATATTTCGAGTGATTTAAAAGAGCTATAGTCTGTATTAAGATATACAAAAAATTCGACAGAATTCTTAATCAATCGTTTTCATTTTTTCTTTATGTGTGTATATGTGAACTTTCAAAATTTACGAGAAGAACAACATTGTAGAGTCGTAGATAACAGTTAGTCGGTGCAAAGATTGACAATTGCGCGGAAGATGGCACATCCAAGAATTCTTTCAGACGTCGAGATGTCGATTTTCGAATCAAATCAATCAAACTTGTTAGCATAATACTATAAAAAAAAAAACAAAGAATGAAACTTGCTGACGAGTTTAAACGAATGTAAGTAGAGCGGACTCGCGTAGAATAAAGAATATTAAAGAACATTACGGTAAATCAGCTGAACAATATATTGACCAGAATATGGGTTAAGGAATTTCCACGACTCGCGTGAAGGGTCGAAAGGTGGGCGTAGAGAGCGGCGAGAGGTTTCTCAGAAAGAAGGAGTGACGGGGGACAGAGAAGTGAAGGAGGGCGATGGCGGCACGATACAGTACGCCCCTGGCGCACCGACGTAGAAACCATTGAGCCGAGATATACGAGCGAGAGTTTGTTTGCGCTTATGGCCTACGTCTGGAAAAAGGAAGGTAGAAGGAGGAGGGGAGGGAGGTTGGTTGGCGTTTTATCGGAGCACCCTTATGCCTATTATGCCTTCGCGCCCCGCTCCGTCACACCGTGCGGCATCCCCGCGCCTGCCACCCCCTCAACGCCCGTTCAGAACTCTTCCCCCCTCCGGCTGGGTGACGCGGCGTGCGAATTAAAACGCCTCATAAATATCTGAAACAAAGGCGGCCGCTTTCGAGGGCGTACGCCGGAAAGATATACGGCTGGTTACGATGGTCGGTACCGGGCGGTTAAGGGATGAGGGGGAGTAGAGAGGAGTAAACTGCGACGCGCGCGGGACGCGATCCTAGGTTTGGCACCCTTCGCAAAAACGCGTCGAGGAGGGTGGCTCTCTCTGTCTCCCGAGGATCACGAGAGCGTTGCGTCGATTGGGAAACTCGCCATGAAAAAGCGTGGATTTTCTTAGTAGCGATCAGTGTTTGGCGGGCAATATATCACCCTCGTATTCAATATAAGCTGTCTTAAAAGTTGTAGGTTTTTTTTAAACTATGTATACTAGAAGTTAAACTAAGAAGAATGGTGGTTACAGTATTGATTGCTGTTACTCTTTGTTCCTAGGTTTTTGACAATAAAATTACTTGAAAAAATTAAAAATTAAAAATTTCACATTTTTTAAAGTTTTAATTTAAAATAAAATAAAAAAATTGAAAAAAATAGTAAACGTAAACGTTATTAAAAAGAAATCTATAGATTTGACAAACATTTCTTGTGCAAAATCTATTCAGATCTATTTAAGTTTTTTTTTTTTCATGTTTTCTCACTGTTACGTTTGTTTACCGACACAGACGACAAAATATCTGTCATACTAGTTTTTCTGCTATTCACTTATTATGAGAAGTGAGACTGTTGTGATGCGAATACATTAGAGTTTGGGTCGACACCACAGGGATACAGCGGTCGGTTACGTTTAAAATTACCTGTGTTGCTGTTCAATGATTCATGCTATGCTGTCAGCAAGGACATTCAAATCTTCGAACAATGTTATGCAAATCTGTTTTCAATAAATTTATGTTTTAAACTACTTCTAAACACTTCTTCGTATAAATTATTTTTTAAATAAAGACTCTTAGACTCCGTGAAAATTCTACGAAATATATAAGGTGTTTTAAGAGCCGATCGTGGGATGTTCGTGTGGAAATACGTGTGTGTATATATACATATGAATACATATATATACATGTTCACAAGTAAATTTTTACAAATGAGTTTTTGAATTGAGATTTCAATTCTTTTCACTTGTAAAAATTTACTTGTGAACATGTATATATATGTATATATATGTATTCATATATATACACACGCGTATTTCCGCACGAACATCCCGCGATCGGCTCTTAAAACACCTTATATATTTTTTGTAGAATTATTTTTTTAAAGATTCTTTGAAATGTCGCTTCTTAATGTAAATTCTTCAAAGATAAACCAACCAGTAAATGATCGAATTGTTGAATCTATGTACGCTTAGGGGTAATCCTTGAATAAATTTATTTATAACAGTAAAACAACTGTTAAAATTACACTTATAATTAATGTTTTTTTAGATATTTATAAAAGTAATTACTTTTTTGTAGTGTAAGTAATTATAAATTAATTATAAAGTGCAACAAGCATAAAAACCCAGTGAATGACTGTGTAACCCAGCCACACTCATACTTGTTTTTAATAAGAATTTGATTTCTTACTGTTTGCATATCACCGTTAAACAAAAAGAAGAATTTCTGAAAGACAAATAAACTTCGTTTATAAACATTTAATAATTTTTAAGCCTATAATTTACATTGTTGTGTAATGATATCATTTATTGATAAGCGGTCACTTACTAGACAGTTTACCCTATTACTTTTTTATTTGAATATAGTAAACTCTATGTACTCTAACACTTTATTTAAGAAATTTTGAAAAAGTAATGAAAATAGGACAGGAAAAGATCATTTTTTATTAATTTAAATGTCTGTGAAAGGAAACATGCACTTTTCTCTCAGCTGGAGACTAAGTTAGACAGTCTGTCACAGTGAAATAGTAAATTTAGAAGTTCACCATCAGATCTATGGAATTTTAACTACCTGTACGTTTTTTCGATCCTATACGTCAGGTTTATGCTTTCATCCATCCATCAATCTTTTTGTCCATTTTTTATCTCTCACTCTCTCTCTCTTTCTCTTTCTCTTTCACTTTTCTCTTTTTTTTTTTTTGTTCCGGTTCTAGCTTTTTCTTTCATACTGCGTGTTGAACAAAACTAAAAAACTAAATTTATCCATAAAGAACACGCTAGAGAAAATTTGGGAAAAGTATCTTTTTAAATAAGAGTTGAGGTAAGAGTTTTTTTGCGTTGTAACACAATATATTTCTAAGTATAAAAAAAAATCTTATTACATAGTTTTTTTTCTTATTACAGTAGAACTCCAGTAATTTCGAGCACTACAATTTCGACTGATATTCTTGAGTGACTGCGCAACTCGTACTGTATCTTTCGTCTCTTGCTACCAGTTGGTCGCTGGAAGGGGAAGAAAATGGAAGGGGAAAAAATAATTTCGAATTCTAGGAAGAATCAGTCTCATGTGCTCGAAATTGCTGGAGTTCTATTGTACTCATTCTGATCGTTCAATTTCGGAAATTGTTACAAAATGATTAATGATTTGTGTTCGGAATCGTGCATTTCTAAGAAGCTCCTGTGTTAATGATGTCAAATTGTCATTCTTAATCTTGTCGTTTATTCCGTTTCAGGTAAGTAGTGGTCTCCGATCGTTAGAAAAGCGAGCGGCTCGGAGCCGCCGCAGTGGACGGAAGATATGCGAAGCAAGCAGCAGCCCAGGCCTTCTTTCCGATGGCCGCAGCAGCGCGGTGATAACCTTACCGGTAAATATTCATATGTAACATCTCAACGCACGCACGAACGCACGCAGGCAGGCACGCACGTGCTTTTGTTCTTTTACTTTTGCATTCTGCACTTCTCACGTCCCGACGAGAGATACCGCTTCTTCGCGTGCCACATAGCGGTATACCGCTCGCGGAAAAGAAGCGAGATCGATCATTGGCGATTAACCGATGCAACTGCACTCGTAATGCTCGTGGAAATATTAAGGTAGAGGAGATTGATTAATTGTATGTGCTACATGTGTTTATTATTTGTAAAATTACGCGTTGCAAATAAGCATAGAATTTTTTTTGTATTAGCCGTTTCTGATTCAACAAGTGCAACTGTAGATTCAGTGTGATTGGAAACTACTTTCATTTAGTTATAAAAAAACGTGGATAGTATGCAATATTTACATTGATTTCGCAATTTTTTCAATTGTTAGGAATGAGTAATCTCTTGTTGACACACTCATGTTATTCTAGGAATTGACTATCGTCAACTGATCAGTCAGATTTAATAATCGCTGGTTTAGACATTACGTTACAGATATCTGTATGACAGTTATAAACAAATGTGATTCACCATCAACTGCAACGATCAATAAGCACGTTCGAGTAATATATACGTATAAGTATGGACATTCTGAGCGAATAAAGTTAGTTTATATATGTTTGTGTTGTGTCCTTCTATCGAACTATCCTTCACGATTATGATGTTCTTAAGTAACACTTGATTTATTGCCTCGAAAGAACTCGGTAAATCATGATTTCTGTCTCTCATTGTCCTCTCAATCTACGTCTACATTAGAACGCGGTATCGTTTCTTAGAAACAACGCGTGGCATTTATTTCCACATCTTTGCTCAGCCAGTACATGATTAATTAACTAATATCGATTAAGTGGCAAAAGATATAAAAAAAAATCGCGATACAAGTATTAGATGCCGTATGACGCAGTATCCTGAAATTGTTTACATGGCTTTCAACTCCGGCTCTCATTGCACAAATGACATTTCATTGTACACTGGTCGTTATATTTCATTACGGATGTTATCCAGTAAACTTTATTGCAGGATTCATAAATTTACATTTACGTGGTTTAATTCTCCGACGTTAGTTGAGAGATGGACACCGTTTTTTGCATCGTACAACTATTAATAAAAGCACTATCGACTCTAGTGCTTTTATTAATAGTTGTACGATGTGACGATTCAGAAGAAAAGTAAAATGACAATAAGAATGAACGGAGACAAATTTAAATAATGATGTGAGGCGAATGAAAAACGGCGCAACTGGTTGTACTCTTTTCACTTGCAAATTTGATGTAACTCATACGCGAGATTCTGTATGCGCGAAAGTCGGTAGCTTTACAACACCAGAATTTCTACGACGGGAAAGTAATTAACGAGACAGGAGAAACTAATAAATCGAACGATAAATCGAAAGCGGTATTGTGCAACTGGCCGTACAAAGGCAAAGACAATCCAAGCAACTGGTTGACTCGTCTCACTTGCAAATCCAACGTGACGCCGTAACTCATTACGCCGCCTGAAACGTCGTCTAGAAATGGAGCCGCAAAGAGATAACGGCTGACTTTTCGAAGTTCGCGAATTATCGTTACTTTAAGGTGCGAATAGCACGGCATTAGAACTTGCGATAGTAGGCGGATATCAGACCTACCTTTGTGTGCATTTATCTTGAAAAGGACAACGCGGAATATTAATATTAGATACTCGTAAAATGTTATTATATTGTGAAAGGAATTTATTAAAATTGTTATTTCAACTGGCAATAACGTTGTCTCGAATATATTGTATTCGTGTGGTTATTGTGATTTTCGTGTGACTCGCGAAACATACACCTACTCAAGTACTTATAATAGCGAAGGTTGGAAGTAGGGTCGCCTGTTCATTCTAAATCAATTACAGAGGCGGTTTCTGTCCTGTGTCATTCTTCTCTATCGTCTAAGTACTTGTAATACGATACCATGTGGGCAAATAAATCTTTCTCATAATAAATTTACTTTGAAAAATCAAGCGTGTTTAGTAGATATGTATATATTTTGGAAGATATGTATATATATATATTCTAGATTTATAAAAATAACTTTGGCGACCAAGTCGAAGAAACGGTGCAGTGCTTTCGTTCTCTTTTCGTTTTCTTTGTACGAAACTGTATCTAGAAAACATATCTTATTCGCAATAAAGCATTCTACGGCGCATATTTTTCGCTTTACGATCTACTGTGTTACATTTGGTGTATTTGTTGCTGAATCTACAGAAGTTCGATATCTTTGGACGTCGCCAGATTCGAAGAGATTTAGTTGCAACAGTGTCTTCGAAAGTTGGTCGACTTCCTTTGCCGGATATAATCTCGACTAATGTACCTCGTAGTTGAACTCTTTGTAAATGCAGCTCACGAAGAAATTCGCTGCAGACGAACTTCGCGGAAGGATTCTTTTCGCAGTCGCTTTTGAAAAGGATGCTCGTCGGTAGACGTGGTTAACGAAAATATCGCTTTCTTTCACTTTGATTCGCGATAACAATCGATCAACAACGAGAAGAAGTTAAGAAATATACATGTCATCGAGTGTTTGTAAGTGATTAAAAATAAATTGCACGAATAAACTTTGAACGCAATGTTCGCCGGCAAACTGCATTAATTAAAATTCACAAATTCAAGAAACAGTAATATTCACTCGGCTATATAACACCTGTGTTGTTACGCAATGCAATTCGCGGTCTGCAGCATTACGATGCTTAATTCCCGAAATGAAGCACGTTTTTTTATTTCTTTGCCGATCAAAAGGCCATTTGCGAAGGCCATTATTTTTGCGAGAATTATATTTTTAAAACAACGGCTTTTTAACTTTCCCCAATCAAATTGTATTTCGCGAAATTATACTTGCTGCAATGTTTTTTTTTTTTTTTTTGTTATTTAATTCTCGATCTCGATTTGTTTTGTAATTATCTCGTTCGGTTCGAGAAACACTTTTAAAGTGCATGCCGAACGCAATATATTTAGAATAATAATAACTATCGCGAAACGTATTAAAGTGAAGCAGACGCCGTGGAATTTACGAGACGTATCAGCTTTTTTCAGATCTCGCGCGACGCCCCGGAGCGTACGTACTTAATGTTTAATAATGTCGCGGAGGCGCATCGTCGTAAAAAATATGTCTTTCACGGCAAGAAAATTAACGTGCCTTAATCAACGAAATACATCAAACTGGTACTTGAAAAGGCCACTCGTGCTCGGCCTGTACGTCTCGCAATCGAGATACAACCGTCGTCGTCGGCAGCGGTAATAAATTTCGCGCGAAACGTGTCATCGCTTCGATAAAACTTACAAGGACACGACCGGCCGGTTCGGAAACAGTGCCGGTCATTGTGTGCGCGGATAACATTTCGCGTACGCACATACAACGATTCCGAAAATTAGCGATGCCGCTCGGGATTTATTACCACGTGCTCGCCCCGGCTCTCTCATCGTCTGAAAAAAAAATATGGCAGCCGTGTTCATCACTCGATTATGGTACATTTACCGAGCGCAAAAATTCCTCTTTGCTATCGCACAACGGTGCAACCGATTGGGGTTATCAGTCATCAGCTGGAACTGTAGTATACGAGTCTTTTTCCTGTGGTTTTTTTTTTGACATCAAAAACGCGTAGGCCGCTGCTCGAAAAAAAAATCGTTTTACCTGTAATTTGATATTGCCCACCACAGTTTTTGCATATATCTTCTAAAAACCAAATTATATAAAATAACAAAGATATGAAAAATCCCTCGGCTTCTCTCAAAGATAAAATTTACATTTAATTAATTTCTTTACGAAAATTCGATGAATAAATAAGAATCAAATGGAAATATAAAGCTTAGACTTTTGAAATGCCAAGTAAATAAACTAATTGCTGTTAACTTAGAAATTTTAATACTTATTACTTCTATCGCGTGACAGACATATCATCATCATTTTCTATATTTGTATAATATCTTTACTAGTACAACAAACATATAATTTTACTCTTTCCTATCATATTGGAAAAAAGATAAATTAATGATACCACATCTGTGTGTATATAAGAGATTTTCTCGGGAAATCGCTGTCAATCCGACACGATAATTTATATTTCCGTTGATGTAAATCTTTCGACTTGACAGCTGCGGGCCCAACCGTAAACGTATCCAAGCGGTGCAGCTACGCTTTCACTTTACAGAAGGCCCATTAATTCTAATTTTGCGTCATTGATGGTGAGTTTACTCTTTGCCGTTTATATTTTTTTCGAGTGTCAGTTTCAACCAGCCCACATTTTACCAACCAGCTTATCAGCGAAAGAGAGAGAGAGAAAGAGAGAGAGAGAGAGAGAGAGACAAAGTGCATTAACTTCAATCAATAAATTTACAAAACACATAACTTTTCCCTCTATAAAGCCATAAATCTATCTACGATTTATGCACTCATAAAAAATCTCTCTTATCTAAATGTATTTCTCACACAATTTATTACAAAAATAGTATTTCCTAATAATTATTAATTATAACAATTAATATATGTAATTTACTGTTGTTTTTAGATAAATTACACAAGAATCTTAATAAAAATGCATTTAAGGAATATAAACTTCACACTTTGATATTTACTAGTGAAACATACCGGCGTACTTGCGCGCCAGTAATATAAGATCGCAAAGAACCCTAGCTAGAAACGGAAATGAGAGAAAGTACGAAACCGCACGCGTGCGACGAGCGCGGCGTCGAAAGACAACCTCTCCCTCCGTACCACCCTCGGTACCGGCAATCGTCTCGCTGGACGATAACCCGCATACGACGTGACAAGTGAAATTCTGTATCCACGAGCCGGTCGTGGCGGGAGATATCGGTGCACGTCTAAATGAACCCCGTTGTACCTTCTGCTTTGATTTCAAAGAGGACCCCTAACAGCCGAGGAATATTCATTTAAATATCTGTCAATACTCGAGCTCGACGCGGTCCGCCGCCTACCCTGGGGATGGACTTATGTGCTCTGGCTCGGCTCTTCGTGTTCTCCGTTGCACGCATATTGCGCGCACGTTTCTCTCCTGTACATGTGCACGCGCACACACGCGTGCGCCAAGCCGATGTCTGATCTCTGTCGCAGGTATTCTCGATCCTCTTTCACAACCTGATCGTTCGGCAACCCCTCGATTTTGCGTCTCTCTACGTCACTCGATTTTTACAAGTCAAGTTTTTACATGTATAGAAGCGGGAGACTTTTTCTATCGAATTCGCAAAGTACATGTTATTGAAATTTAAAAATAATTTAAAAATTAGTGATTTATTTGTTTAAATGAACTTTTTTTGTGTTACACTGTAGTAGTCGTGTAATCGACAATTATATATTTTTCATTTATTAACATGTAACAATTTTTCAGTCATAAAATTCATAAACTGCCATGTTGTCAATGGCAATTTCGAGGGAAGAAATCGCCGGGTTACATCTGTATGCGTGTGGACAGATGGGTATTAAAGTCAGGAGAAGGTAACGCGGGAGGAGAAGAAGCAGGCGGCGAGAGAACGGGTGTAAAGTGACTGGGAGAAAAGGTGATTTTGCACGACAGGAAGCAGCTTCTTGGCGGGTAGGTGGGTGGACCAGGATGGTTAGCATCCTGGCCAGAGGTGGATGGAAGCAGGAGCACTTTGCGTGCGTCATTTAAGAGAAGCTTAATGCCGCCGTAAAACGCGCTAACGGCCGACTCTCGTCGCCCCCGTCTTGCACGGGGGCCGCCGCCATCGTTCTTCCGCTTTTGAAGACCCCGAAGCGGCGTGCTCGCGATCACCTCTTTATCGCACTTTCGAACTGGTCGTCCTTACTCGGCCGAATGATGCACTAAGGAGTCTCTACCGCGATGATACTTGGTAAGGTAACGTTACTTTACAACCGCACACACGTTATTTCCGTCCACGTGCACTTTCGCGGAGATTTGCGAATGACGTTCGCATAAAACGAATGTACGAGATGCAATTTTGTACGCAATCAGAAAAAATAAATTGAAAAATATTCGTTCGTATCGAGTATATATATATATATATATATATATATATATATATATATCGGAATAAAGGCAAGTCAGCGGTATATTCTACATGTGGAACGTGATCATTGTTGTATTAATAAACGCATCTGCGGCTGATCGAGAATTTTATTGTTGGCAATCACTGCTTAATATTTATTTATCTCTCTGGAGTATATAAAGCGCGAATCATATATCATGCAGTTTATATGTTCACGTATCATAAGTTTTTATTTGCATAACTATATTTTTCTAACGTCCAATATGTATAAATGTCTCTACATTTTTCTATTATAACATTTGAATTATTATTATTTTACGTAAACATAATTATCAGTGACAAAAATGTGATTGATTGATTGTCTTGCGTTGATAATTCGTGTACTATAGGTTTCTTTTGCCAACTTTTCTCTCTCTCTCTCTCTTTCTTTTATTGGCTTTTCATGTTTTATGATAGTCGTAAAACGTCGCATGAATTTTTATTATTATAACTAGCCGAGAAATGGTTATCCTTTCGCGCAGCAACATTTGTTGCGTACCGCGTGACATCTTCGCTTGTAATATAGAAAGTCGAATCTCGTTAGCTGTCACTTGTGATAAAGCATGACTATATGTCAACACGGATGCACGTAATAAAAAGATGTAATTTCTTAGATAGTTATTCTGCGATTATTTTTCACTTTTTTCAATTTTAATTGTACTAATTTTATTATTCAGATTTTAAAATTGCATATATGCGTTAAAATAAATTTAAGCCAGATTTAATGTAAGAGAAATATCTCGCCGAAAAAGTAGAACCAAAATAGAGAAGTTTTCAACGAATTCTACAATATACAGCAGCGGATAGTGGTCGTATCGCAAGAGATGAATCGACCACGCAACGAGCGGCAAGATTTCGAAAGAAAAGCTGCAGTAACGAAGAAGCAGAACGAACCCTCGGGGATGACATTCTTAGTATATTCGCGTTCGTTACAATTCTTAATTCTGCCTAGCCTTACTAGCAGCATTTTAATCCAGCCGACCGCCGTCGTCACTCCGCCCCGAACAATCAGCCCGAAATTTGCAAGCGCGCAGGCAAGAATTACGGAACGCGAAACGCAACAAAAGAACGAAATATTAGTCGGTTGCGATGCGACTGCGGCTGCTGGCCAACGAGGTGGTTTGTCGGAGGTAGGTTCGACGGGGGTTATGCGAAGAAAATTGGTACATAATATGTCGTCTGTATCGCATTCGAATGTCTCTCCAGCTTGTTCGCGCTCGGCTTGAGCGAGTAATTAGGCCACGCGTCCGAGGAACTGGCTATCCTCGTCTTTTGATATACATATACGCAACGATTGCTTAGATCGGATCACGATGGTTGATTGATTAACAACGTCATCTCCTGGCGAGCGCGCCCGACAGTGATATATCGTTCATTTATTCGAACATAATGATCTTGTGTTTAATGCGAAATCGCACAATGTCCAGAGCGCTCTTATTGCTTAATATGCACATCGGGAATTAGTCTTACGGCGGAAATTAATGCGCGAACGATTTGTAAATAAACGACGAGCTCTGGCATTGCCGTGAGAGTGTCCGCTCGCGTGCACTTATTTACATGAGACGCGATTCGCGATGGCTTGGCTCGAATTGAAACTTCGCGAGCGGCTATCGCAATTACGACGCGCGCACGCTCGCGATGTGTTTCCTGTCTGTCGACCTTAATAGAGATCGGGGCTCCGAGAAGAGCCCACCATCGTTGAATTACGTAAGGCAGAATTACTCGGTTATAATAACGCGAGGAAAACTAAATATCGAAATGATTAACCGGAGGCGAGGCGTCGTGCTGTCACGCTCGAGCAAGCGCAACACGCGCGCGCGCTATGGGAAAATCGCGATTACGCCAGGGAGAGCGCAAAAATCGGTCGAACGTGCGCGACTTTTCACGCACGATCGATTTTCTCATCCCGCGGGTACCAACTAGACGTCGTAACGCGCCGTCGGAAAGACCCTATCGAAAGTTCAGGATAATCGAATCGGCTGTATATGACTAAGCATTACCGGGAAACGTTTAATATCGTGAATTCGCACAGTGACGTCTTACTTAATGGATTGCTTTGTATCTTTTCCTCCCAAATATGCATATTTACACTAAACATAACGACTTCATAAGTTAGAAACTTCATCGATTGCGCGAATGGAGTTACAGGACATTTGAAATTCAGAGAGAATTGCAGAAAATCTTACTAAAATACTTTTTTAATCGTCATTAAGGCGATTCGGTTATAATCTTTGCATTTGTTTTTACTTATCATCAAAATAAGTACGTACGATTGTGAAGTGCCGACAAGTCATATGCACACACATCAACAGAACATTCACTTATCATCTTTTCATCTGACACGAAGCAAGCGCGCTCGAGCGAGCAGCATAGTCGAGCAGAATCGGTTGCTGCCACTCGAAAAGCCAATGCTGCACTCTGACGGACTGACAAGGCCACATTCGTACGTCGCGCGCTGCAGATTGGGAAATTTATCGAGGACACTTTCATCATGTCGTCTTCTTGAACGCAAGAGAAAGCAAGATTCTCGTTCGAATGATTCATACAAAAGAGACGGCGAGTTTGTCGCGTATTATATCGATAACAAACAACCTTAGATAGCATGCTTACCACCCATTACTGATAATTTTATATTTGCGTTATACTTCATATCACGATGACACCTTGATCTTATTCACGGCGACTCGATAAGCAAACGCGTACGAAATACAATATACATATGGATAATATCTCTTTTCGAACGATAACTTAGCATCATAAAAGAAAAACATTGTCAACTTTCAAAAAGTAACTTTCTTTGATCTTAGATGCGCTAAAGATGATTGCTTGTTCGAATTATTTTATCAAGAATTCTCGAAATATTTTTTTAATACGTTATATGGAAGATTATCCGCGAGCAAAGTAAACGCAGAACATGTAATATCGTTCGCTGTGTTGGCCAGGAAGTATATGTGCACGTGTGCGTTCTATATAGATAAAAAAAAGAAAAGAAAGAAAAAAGAACGAAGACGTAGACAGGGTTTCTTCTTCGCGGTGGACTCGGGAACGGCGGGATGCTTGTCGAGCGCGGCTGGTTGCGCGCATCTCGGTAGTGGACGCGTATATCAGCATCGCGTCTTCAACGTCATGGCGTTCCAACTCGGCCTTGTCAGTCCATCCCGCCGCATCCGACGGCTGCTCCTTGAGTGGCAGCGATTCATTCCGCTCTCTTATACTTGTTCGCTCCGCTCTTCGCTCAGCGTGACAGGCGATGTGAACGCACCGAGTAGGATGCACGTGCAATATGTGACTAGTATATCTCGTCATACGTGAGAGACGGACGGCGGATGTCGTCGATGAATTTTGCGAGCCTGACACCACATGGCTTACGTACAATCTTCCGCGGCCGTGACAAAACGACAACGTTTCGTTCGCCTCTAAATTAGCGCGAGATACTGAAACACACGGACCGATTTATTGTAAATTCCTCGGCTTGGATCCAGACCGTCTTGGCTACATTGAATATGACATAATGAATCAATGCCTCGTTGAATGATGTTGATGCATTCTAGTGTTCCGTCATCTCGCGATAGACTAAACAAATTGCAACATAGTTCGCTGTTTTTCCGTGTTTTTTTTCGTGAGTTATATAGTAAAAAGTGTTTTTGTTGAAATTTTAAAAAGTTCCCGTTTACTCAAGCTTTGCTCGTGTTAAAGTTGAATAATCCAATATATTACAATATCTTCTAAAACCAATCACGTTTTTTATTAAAGTGCATTATTAAAATAATAGTTTTGATTATGCGTGGCACGCGCATTCGTGTATAATTGTATCTTCATTTCCATTTACATTGTTTATGACTTGAATTTTCGCTCGCGCGATGTTTACGCACAGCTGCTTCGATCAATTCTACAAAATAAAGCTGACGTTTTAAGAAAAGCAGAATCATTATTAGCTAGAAATAAATTCTGCTAATAATGATCTTCTTGTGAAGATCGAAGAATATTTATAACGAGATTTTTTTCCCCGAGATCGTGACGCTAATTAGAATAAAAACAGAATTATGTTCTTCGATGATGAGTTTATGTGATATGCACACACGTGACGTGTATATGTGCTCCAGGCTAGAGATCTTAAATTGTGTGTATGGTTAGCTCATTATATTAGCAATGGGATTTCCGTATGTGCCTATGCGTTTATTGCATGTGCTTTATTACATGTATCTATGTATTTATTACACGTGTTTATTGCATCGTTCTACGCTGTGTTCTATGAAGCACGACTTTCAGCAATTAAGAAATTTTTCACTCATCTTCCTGCATTAAATCAGAACTCCTTACTTTCTTGAGACGTTTTACGTTTTTATCTTTTGGCAGACGTTTTACGTAGGATTTGTACTTAGTTTTATTATAATTTCGTGGTTTAATTGCTTCTTATTCTCCTGTCTCGGTAAAAGAGAGGAGATTTTCGACGTAGATAAAGACATTATCTACAGAATTGTTGTTTACTGCGTAAACATCATCATCGTCTGTAGCTTAATTAAGATGAATCAAAGATGATTCGATGAAACGTTTGCGGCCGTACTTTATACGTAACGTAATTGACACCCTGTCGATTCGTCTCCGGCAAAAGCGGGGACCACGGGTGACGTTAGGCAAATCTTGTTCTCAAAGAAACCCAACGACCGCTCTTATAAACTCGTTACTGAGGATCGCTATATTGTTCTCGAGAGAGGGAGTATTTAGACGAGACGATCGGCGACGAGTCGTCGGAGAAGACGCGGGGGCGAGCGGTTGAGCGATGCCGGGTCGTTCCGGCGGGCGCCCGGGTTAATAACGGACCACTTTCTTCTATCCAGGGAAGAAAAATTCATTGATGTTTCAAGACTGTGCTTAAAAACAAAAGTTCTCCGAAAAGAGAGAGAGAGAGAGAGAGAGAGAGAGAGAAGAGTAGATAATTTCGAAATTTCGAATGTTAGTAACTTTTGACAGACGAAACACATGTGTTTTTCTGTTTTGTGCAATACGTAACTCTAAAAACAAAAAACTGACCGAAATATTCTTTTGAACAAGGGATTGTTAAGTAAATCCTCCTTTCAGAAATTCGCGAAACTTAAATTTCATTGCTTTCCATATGAATTCACTTCTTTAGAGATACCGAGCTGACGAGATTGAGGAAAACGCGCGCGTGATCGCAATTCTTACGGGTCGCAACATTCACGGGCTTGGATTTATGCGAAGCCGCGTGATAAGAACGAGCCGGATAATGTCGGTCCTCCTCCACCTGCCAGCGGGCGTTCCGCCATCATTTTTAATTCCCTGCGGGACAACCGATTTCGTTAGATCTTATCGCCGCCGGTGATTCCAGGTGAGCCCACTGAAAAGAAGGCACAATGGAATCTCCGTACTTGACGCCGAAAATGTGTGCAGGTGGTTTCCTCGTTGGAGAAGGGGCATTTGTCCTTGTAAGGCAGCGAGAATTTATCGAATCCCACGCTAATGTTGGGAGATGACGCGGTCTTTTGTTTTCTCGCGTTACATACCGTTGCTTTTAAAGCAACACGGAGTTGATACAAAATACAACATGGATCATTGCATGTGATTTTAATTCTATATAAATGATAAGCTTCATCGCGCGTCGGAAACCTTAATATTACAAAATGAGAGACTTGTGTCAGATCTAACGTATCACGGATTAAATGTGTCTGCGTGAAAATAGAGACAACATTTTTAACGTCGATTATTATTACAGAGTCAAATTCGCATGCACGATAGTTTACAATATGTTTACGAAAAGATCGGATTTTCCAAACGGCAAGCAGTTATTATTAGTTGCAATATTATAGTTCTTGAAGAATTACCAATTGTCTCTTCGTGAGCGATGAATCATCTCGTAGATGTAACGTGAATTAATTACACTTACACGTCGGTGTATTTTTGTTCGTTGGCTTGCTTGTAATTAGGAAAATTGCACAGTATCACTTTGACCTGTGCGTGTTACTTTAGTAGCGGGAGAGACAACGTCGAGACGCGCTCGATTCAACCGCGCTCGCGTATATCGGCGTGAATTATTCCAACCGTAGGCAGTCTGGTTACGTCTGTCGGAGTCAATCGGCGAATCGAGTTGGGGAGTGTGAAGAAGCCATCGAAGAAGAGACTTCGCTTTCGCTCCTATACGTGTCGCGTCGTAATTAACATCCTCGTCGCGACGACCTCGATCTGTCTCGATGCACCTGGCTTTCGTCTCGCGTCGTAGTAGCGGACGATGATTCGAGGTGACGAGACTGAAATTAATATTTGAAAACGGGACCGAGGTTGCTTAACTTTTAGCTTTTCGTTACCTTCTCGCGTTTAATTCTCGACGAGTTACCTCATTTTCTTCTGCTGCACCCTTCTTCTTTTTCTCCTTTCTCGAATGCTTTTTGTTTACGCGCGGCTTGCTCCGGACAACGGTGGTGCGTCAGTGCGCGAAATCGTCACGCAAGATCGAATTGGCGTTTAGCTAAATCGTCGAATCACTGACAGTGTTGCTGTTTCATTCTTTGAAACGCTCCTACTCGTTGTTACCGATTAATTATTGTATTTATCTCGACCGATTTATCGGATCTTAGTTCGCACAATTCACTTCACATCTAAATTTTTCTCTTATAGTATTTGCTTTATGTTGTTTGATTTATCCGTTGCAGCGGCGTACGCAAATAGAGCTTCCCTTTGCGGATAAATCCTGATCTCTCTCGTGACAGTCGCGTGTCAGGCCGGGAACGACGTTGAAGCGAAAGGTTTCTCTCAGGTTTGCGATGGTCTCCGATTTCGTTTCTCCCACCTCTCTCCCTTCCTCCCCACACACATACACAGTCGCGTATTCTTTTTCAATTTCTGGAAAGGAGGAAAAAAGGCGATACGTATACGTACGCTCGGGGAAGAACAATAAATGTTACGGGTCGTGCGTTGCGGAACCAGCGCCGGCGATAAATCACGTTAGCCGTGTGCTTAAATCAACGTCTAAATTCTCTTTTAAGTCACACGCTGTACGTTTTATAAAAGAGCATTATTGATCGCCCCTCTTCTTTGTACGCTCATGTACGCTCTGAGATACGTGCGTACGTACTTTCGCCCGTTTCTTATCTTCTCTTTATCACTGCATCTGCCTCATTACTATTCTACGAGCATTCATTATTATCCTGTCGCTCCTATTTACGTTTACACATTATTTACGTATACACATTCTATCTGGCACGCGGATTAGGCTATAAAAGTTCATTCTTAATTTCCGCGCGATTTTCTCAATTCGCGAGAGTACATTGCACAAGATGTGCTTAAAAATCGATATCTCTTTACAAACATACTGTTTTTTTTATAATATTTTTATTTCGCATTCGATATGAAAACATTATAAAGCAGACACCTTATAAATATTTACGATGCGTTTGAATATGCTTGCGTCAGTGATTTTCGCAGTCGAAAATAAATAGCATCTGTTTATTTTTTAACATCATACAAAAAGAACGTCAAACAATAGCATTCGATATTCTTCTAATTTTAACTGAAAGGTGGAAATATATGTATATATTTTGTGTACTTTGCAGTAGATTGATATTAAAGCCACGCGAAAGAGACGCGCATATTTCGTCTGAGCGGCAAAACGGGTGGCATTTAATACAGCCTCGGTGTGTCTTGTATTAGCGTGGAGACGGGAGGGAACGTAGAAAGAAAAGGCTGACGGGAAGACGTGAGAGTTGAGGGCGAAGTGGACCGTTCGTCCTGTCCATCACGTTGCCAGCGTCAGATTATCGTTCTGACACTTTCCGAGTTACTCCGGCCGCACCGCGCGCCCGTCGTCTCCCGACTATCCCTGGTAGACGAGATCGCTGCCGCTGCTGCTGCTTCCACCTCGTCATCTTCTCTCTGTCCACCGCGCGAGACGGACTTCCAGACAACGTCCGACTACTCGAACAAAACTCGGAAGTAAGAGAAAGGAATAAGAGAGAGGATGAGAAGGAGTACGGGTGGCAAGGGCGTGCACGTTTGAAGTCGGGTCTACCCGTTTGACCGGTGTCGATCAAATTTCCGAGGGCGAAATCATTCAAGGCCGTCGACGAGATCGAGACAAAGCCCTCTTCCCGGCCTACCATGTCACGACACGGTTCTTTTTCTTTCTTTCTCTCGCTCACCTAACCCGTCCTCTCGTCCTGTGTTTCATCCGTCCCAGGAGCATTCTAATTCCGAAGTCGAGCCAAAAGAGAATCCGCTTGGCGCGAACCGACGCAAGCCGCCAGCTTACAGATTACGGTGAATTTCGCGCTGACGGGCGAATACGCTCTGGTGTAGAACATTTGTTGGTACATTTTGTTCGGTCTGTCCGATATACGCGATACTCGATCCGACCGTCACGGGCGTGCGCATTGTCATAATTATGTAACAATGCGCGAAAGAAAATATCGAATACATTCATCGGGTATACTGATAAATTTTTAATTGAAAATCGTGCGCACGCGGCACCGGGAATTTAAAACAAAAATCTATTTTCGCACGCGCGCGCCTGCCTTTTGGCGCACAGTCATTGCCGCCACCGCCGCTCTGGCTGCTATGCAGTAAAAGCATGGGAAAGAGGAGAAATTTAATTCTGTCGGTTTATCGGTTGTCGATACATTTTTCGAGACGCATTAAAAGGCACTAGCTGCACAAGCCCGACGAATTATTCGCGATGAGCAACCGTCTCATCGTTGCGAGAGAGAGGTCGGATACGCCGCAGCACGCGTGTGACCCCGGCCACGCGCGTCATTCAATTAATAATTCAATCATCGTTCTCGATTGGATTACCTTTTCGGCGAAAAAAATAAAAAAAATCCGGTGAAGGGGGACAGAGCGCAGCGCGCCCGGGGCGTAACGTAACGAGAGGCTGTCATTACGCGCAATGGCCCATGCATTTATCAAATTATTTTCGTTTTGTATCGACCTATCGATCGGGAATAAAAAAAAAAAAAATTTATCAACGATGAAATTCTCCGTATTTGTGCAGCGCATCGATAATACGGAATCTGTCGTCCGTCAATACTTTTGAATGATTCAACAGATTGCGTAATACAGATGATTTACGTTATTACGAAAAGTTTCTATATAATTGTAATTAACAGTGTTTATCATGGAAAATTCTTGTATCATAAAATTTCTTTCACATATTCGACCTTGTCGTTATAGATTTTCAGCGAGAATGCCCCCGTTGCGAGCTCGTATCGTAGATCGATCTGATCTTTTCGTTTTCAGGTAAGAAAACTTGGAGATGCGATTTACGATAGTCAGTTATAAGACGCGGCTCGTACCAATTCGGCGAGTGACGCGCGCGCAAAATAGATAGGCTCATTCTAAATACAATACATGATTGCTAATTATTGACCGTTAACTGATAGAGGAACGCGCGTTCATTACGCGCCTATTATTAGATAACGCGAAAGTGTTACGTGAACCGAGAACATCACGTATTAAAATGCAAACACTACGTTCGGTACGGACGGTTTAATGCCTTCGGTTTGAGCGCGTTGGCCAGGTAATTAAATCGAATGAAATTACGAACGATTAATGGTCCGGACACGCTCCCGTGACTCATGCGCGAAATCACCAAGTCTCCGACAAAAAAAAAAGTATTTCGAGCGACTTTGTATGATTGTCTACGAGCACGCAATCAGTCGTAATAAGATAAAAACTTCCGTCGTATTCCGGCGATTCTTATTTAGCACATTTTGCACACATGCGAGTTTTCATGTAGAGATTATATTTATTATGTACACACACAGTGTGTACATAACATTTATTGTGTTTCAAAATTTGTTTTCACTTGTGAGTCTTTAATTTGTGGGAAAAGATTTCTAAAATGTAATAATAGTCATTTGATATATTATAGATTCAAGATATATTATATTTATGCAAAACATACGTATATATGTATGTATACCTATTGTAAAATTATAATTACATCGTACGAGGCACGACGCGGTTCGCCCCCACCCAAGGCGCACCATTATCGCGAAATACTGCAGATGCATCTACGTACACGGTTGCATTCCTGGACATTAGCATTGCCACGTACCGTGCACGTACACATGACGAAACCCTCGTGTGTAGGTTAATGCTCGTACTCGTGAGAGTGGTGCGACATCCCCCTGATGAAGTTGAGCCGCGACGTGTAATAAGGGTCGCGAAAGGCGGGGTGGGGAGACGAGTCGACGGACGGACGATGGTAAAAGGTGGGGCTGGATGAAGTCAGGGACGGATCGGTTCTTGCAGCAGCTTCCGGAAAAAATGTGCACATCCGAAATATTTCAGACTCATTGTTTTTTTTCGTCTATAGTTTGCTTCATTTATTAAATTGCAAATAGTCTTACTGCAGTGTTACTTCTGACATATTTACTCGTTAGAGATCAAGATTAAACTTTGTAAATTATATACATATGTGTATATATATTATATATTAATATAAGAAAGAAGATATACAACGTGCTGAGGAACAGTTACAGAAACTCCTTTCAAATTCACAAAGCATGCAAGATGCACCTGAGTCCGAAGAGGACCCTACGTCCCTGGATGAGGTTGACACGCGAGGTGGACCTGTCGAGGAGGAGGGTTGAGACTGGAAGCGGACGTGACACGGCCGTCTTGTG
Source organism: Pseudomyrmex flavicornis (assembly GCA_014825475.1). Classification (NCBI taxonomy): domain Eukaryota; kingdom Metazoa; phylum Arthropoda; class Insecta; order Hymenoptera; family Formicidae; genus Pseudomyrmex; species Pseudomyrmex flavicornis. The sequence continues at coordinate 79,394 of QVNW01000341.1, read as the reverse complement.
ACCCATACCCTACCACCGACACCACTCCTTCCCCGTTTCCTGACCCCTTCTCGCTGACGTCCACCCCCGGTCCACATGCCACGACGGCGACCGACCGCCGCTAGTCCAGCTCTATTGTTGTTATTATTAAAGGGGGTAGTCGGGGGAAGGGGAACGACTGCCGGTCGGGTGAGAGGGACGATGACGGAAAGGAAGGCGGCGTCTGCAGGTGACAGATGAAACAGCCGACCTCTCGCTCGCACCCGTTTTAGATCTCGCTCGTTCTCCCTTCGTCACCGTCGAATATCTCGCGCGCGCGAACACACGTATAAGCTCTCGCGTGCACGCATACCGAGAGACGGCTTTCTCTCTTTCGTTACTGCAAACTCACGTTCACCCTTCACGTACCACACCCCTTGCTCGGTTGGAGCTCTAGATCGTCGTCGTCCGAGGTTCCAGCTTCCTTCAAACTGTCGGACTGAAGCGTTTCGACACTGTCTTCGACGGATGCTTTAATCGATCCTTTAAGCAATCACTTTGGACTTTGTCTTTCTCTCTTTCGCTCTCTTTTTCTGTTTTTCTGCCTTTTTCTCGGCTTTTCTTTTTCTCTTTTCATTCGTGCTTGTTCTTTTCTTTTCGCTGCGACAATGCGCCATTTTTGTTGTGCCTTTTGTCGGCTTCAGAAAATTCCTTCTTTGCTTTTGCACAGTGAGGAACTATCAGCAATTACATAAAGCGCGCTTTTAACAAAGATTATTGAGACGTGCATGGCGTCCGATATCAATTTAGATGATAATATATCTTGCTAACTCTTGTTAAAAGATTAACCAAATATGATATTCACGCAGAGTCTACACAAGAGACATTTTAAACAGATTCTACCACTTAAACCTCGTGATTAGAGATCATGTAATAGCATCTCGTTATCAATTTAGATGCAAAGATAATTCGCAAATCAATAATGCGACTTACGTACGACACAAGCCTTTCATCGACAAGTCCGATGTTAGGATAAACGTGCCAAGCCAGCGTTCAAAGCCGGCTCCGCTCATCTATTCGTGGTTTATGTCTATATTACGTACTTCGATTGTGCGTTATTGAGATTAGCGCGAACTCTGTAGCGCATTGCATATAGGATATTCAGTATCTGCTCCCGTCTGCGCGAATGTACGTCCTTCGTTTCCTCGTTACGAATGACTGGCAGAGAAGTGATTCTGACATCCATTGAGACGCCAGTCGAGAATCACGTGTACGTATTGGCTCGACGTCCTCGCAACCGCGGTAGCTGAAGTTAGTTCGCGCGTTTTGTCCGCATTTATGTGATCGAGACAGTCAGTCGCGCGTCAATTTGCCGTTACCGAGTTCTCTTCTCGCACTCTCCTCTCCCGATTCTATTTGGTATCTATTCGTGTCGTCGCCGCGGCGTTCGTTGTTCGCTCGAATCTAGAGAAACAGGAAGAACAAGGAGGGAAGAACATGATAGAGCAAGATAGGAAGAACTTCGCACTTCGCCGAGATTAGTTTCATCGCGGGTAGCTTTCTTCTACCTCGAACGACCCGTTGAAGTGGACATTCTGGAAAACGCGAGGAATGCACATCTCGTCCCGTCCGGTGTAGGAGGAACGGCGTAGTTACATACGTATGCCCTCCAAGCCAAATTCCCTCTTCTAGCTTCTCCGTTTTACTCTCGAATAACTCGACGTCACAGCATCACCACCCTTGTAATCACACTCGCCGCGTTTCAACGTCTTCGCCTTTTCTGCTTTCTTCCTGTCCGGTCACGGTGGTGCCCGGAGATCCAACGGAAACAAAACCAATAAACCGCCGTGCAGAAACGATATTCTGAAGTTCTGTGGAAGGACTGGCTCTCCGAAGTCCAATGGCTCGTGTCACTCCCTCCTTTCTCGTCGCGTTGACACCTTGCCATTCCGTTCTTCCTATCCCAGTTCTTGCCTCATACGCGGAGGGTTCGAGACAAAATCCTCTTGCCTGGAAGGTTTTCGCTCGCTGAATATGCAATGAAGCTTACGAGTGCGGTTTCATTCGTCCGTCTGTCCGTCAACTCGCTCGACCGTCTCACCTACACCCCTTTTCGGGGAACATTTTTCGGAAGCAACAGATATTGCCGTTCATCGATCCTTTTGGAAACATTATGCTTCCCTTCGAAAACTTGCGTTCGACTCCGGTACGAAAGTTTACCGTGACTTTCTCTCGCTTCTTGTCTTTACATACTTTTACATAATTCTGCTATCATCATAAAGTTACTTTTCCTGTATTATTTTGACACTATAACAAAATAAATTTGCGTGTTTTAGAAATAGTTGATGTCTATTTAGATATCTGATTAAAGTGTTATTTATAAACATTGACATTATAATACACTTACTAAAAATTAGTAATTAAATATTAATTATTACATGTTGAAACTAACTTTTTGTTTCTAGTAAATTAAAACATAATTGTTTTATATTAATTATTAATATAGTTTATGTCATAAAAAGAACGCGTCTTAATAGATTTTGTTTTACTGACTGACATCGGCCGTTAATCAGTTTCTACAGTATAGCTCGATGCGTTGGTTCTCTCGAGCGACCGAGTTCGCACAATGGTTCTTTGGAAGCAATTTAGGTCTTGCAAAACCGATTTTCGAGGGTCCGTCCGTGTCCATCCGTCCGTCCAAAGAGACGACGGTGGACGCCCAGGCGTCGTCGCCGCTCACGGCATTGATCTGTCGGACGGCAGTCTTGATATCGACGGCGGGGAGGGTCCGGAAAGGCGGCTAGGAGGGTGCCTACTCCTACGAATCCCCCTCGATCGACGCAAATGTAGGTGTATATTGTACGTACTGGCACTCGCTTCCATACCTATCGAGCTCGATCGGCGAGAGGGCGGTAGAACGTCTGGAGTTGTTGAAGTGGGGGGATGGGCAAAGGTGAGCCTTGAAAAGGATGGGTCAGGAGGAGAGGATGGAGGACGACCGTGTCCAGTCGTCATTCCGAGAGACGGCTCGTCACCCTGCATCCGAGACTGATTACATCTCCTCCCGCTTCTCCTACCTTCCTCTCTTCCCTGCTTTTCTCCGTCGGGACATTCGTCTCTCTCTTTCCCCTTCGCCTTCACCTCCGTTTTGAACCGATGCTCCTTCAGCGCGAGAGAAGAGACGTTAATCGAAGCAAATTGAACACGCCGCGGTTTTGAACGCTCAATTAAGTTCCCCTTGACGTTTCCACCCTTTTGCAATGTGAACTACGCGCACCCTATGTTTCGCGATGTAGTTTACTGTGGCATGCAGCGGCATGTGAATTCTGTGAGAAATTTTGAAATTTGATGAGTCCTAAAGATATATACGGAAATGTGTGCGATACACTTTTACTTTCTTTTTTCGTTGAATGAACGGAGCTTGTAAAATCAGGATACGTATTTTCTAAAACAAAAGCAATAGAATAACAGCCAATGAAGTGGCTCTTAATGACAGCCTTGGTTTATAGTCTCAGACGAAATTCTACGAACCAGACGAAAGATCGTTATTACGATAAACCTTTCAAATTGCAAATAAACCTCTTAGTTTTGCAACTTATATAGGTACATAAGCACTAGAAGAATCGAATTGAACTTGAAATTTTGCTTTATACATATTTATTGTCTATAATTCTGAATAATTTTAATTTAGATTATTGTCGAAATAAGTGAAGAAGTTTATTATAAAGACTAACATAATTTGTCCGCTTGTAATTATTTTCTCTTCCTCAAAGTAGTTATCAACATCAAAAGACTTGCAAAGACGAAAACAAAAGAAATGAGAAAAGTAATAAGAGATAACTGGTTGTGTATACAAACTAAGGAACCGCTAGAAGAAGAGAGGTTCTCGGGTTAGGTTGGTCGGCTGACCCGGTTGACAATCGATTGACGGCTGTCGCCAAGACCTCCACCCTTGCCTCTTTCTGTTTCGACGACCCCATCATCGCGTTAAACCCTCCTTCGCGCAGAACCTGTCTGCTCCGACAGGTCGAATAAGTTCTTCTAATTATCCTTTATGAAACAGGAAATCGAGCCTTCCGACAATTAGCCACGTTTCATATTTCGCGTTGTAATTTCTAATTCATTATCGTTTTTACTCCGTTCCACTCTATTGATTCCTGCCACATAGGTTGAAAACATGTACTGACGTGACATGTGGTATGCAGATGACGTTCAACTGATGTTGACAATTATTAGTATGTCCATCACACTTGAATATTATAATAGAGCAACAGTGCTACGAGAGGTGAATGTTCCACGAAACGACGTGCATCCGGTTGTCATGTCCGGATGAGTTTTTGCGTCACGCGACGCAAAATAAAATCGTGTAAAAATAATCCTAGTTTAGTTATATCGTTGCGGAAAAGATAGGCCGCTGCAAAAGATTCTTTCTGTGTCGCGCGGCAAGTGCCAGTACAATCCATTTCCCTCGTTCTATCTGCGATCCTGAATTTAATTAAGGAGTTGCCAATGGCCGCTGATAAATTGTAGCTTCGCCCGCACTCCCGTCGTCGCAGCGCGAAGCTCGATGACGAGGGAAGCGAAGATGGGAAGGCAATCGCAAAGTAGCGCCGAGGTGTAAAGCAAGACCGCGAAGCGGAGTGAGTGCGTTGAACGGGAAAATGTACAGCGAACGACCATCCTTCGTGGCGGTGGCGTGAGGAGGATACGTATCTGTATAGATGCATAATACGAAGCCGGCACGTACACACCTCCAGTTCACCGGCTGCATGCACTCGTGGATATATACACACGCGAACTTCCACTGTGGGCCTCTCATCCTGAGGAAGGTTTGCGAAGGACGGCGGCGGCGGGGTGAGTATAGCGGGCGGTGCTGGATATTATTTGCCGAGGACAGTGACAAACGCCCGTCAACGTCACTTCCACTCGTACCCTCAGCTTCCACCACTACCACCACCGCGCTACCACCGCCGCTGCCGCTCCGCTGCCTTCTCCCTCCCATCTCTCCGTCGTTCCTCTCAGGAGCCAGGAACGTGACGAGCATATCTAGCTCTGGACCAACTCGTCATCTCTGCCAGCCATCAGAAGGCGCCTCTGGTGACTGCGATGGCACCACTACTACTAGCACCACCGCTACCAACACACCACCGCCACATCGCCAACTCCTCGCGCTCTCGCTACGTGTGTGTGGAATCGAAGAAGGTGAGAGGCGATGTGGCGCGGGTGGAAGGTCTGGTGGAGAGGAGGAGAAAGAGGTGGAGGCTTGACGTATCGCGGCCTCACGTCATCCCGTCTTACTCGACGCTGTCCGTCAGACGAACGAACTTCTGCTGCACGGAGAATATACGAGCGCTTCTCTACAATTTTGCTCTCGTGAAAAATCGTTATTGCCCGAGTTCTCCGAGATGACGTCCCTTCCGCGAGTCTTCCGCTCGAATTTTCGGACAATTTTTTCTACTTATCGCTCTATCAGACGATTTGTGTTCATTCTGTCCGCGCGATCGTTCGATTACTCACTTCTTTCCTTTTCGCCGCAGTATAACCATCTATAGATTATATCACATAATTCTCATTTGAAAATAAATTTCTGATTAATTTAGCGCTGTTCACACCCACTCGCAAAATTAATTATAATAAGTATTTCATTTGCATAATTTTAATTAAAATTTTTGTTATATCGTAACGCTTTTATCAAGACAGTATAAATTCACATCTGCTATAGAAATATATGTGCACCATAAAAAACTTAACGTATATTAGCGTCTGGACAATTGCCTGTCTATTCCATATTTCAATAACCACATAATCACATTTTTGATATAGATAAAAATAAAATCTATAATATAGATTTTTTTGTGAATAAATTCTTTATGGAAAGAAATTTATATTAAAAATGTTAATCGTGTGGGAGATGTTCGCAAATGTTTGCGCATATTATTGTAATTACATTAGACCTGTTCTCGCTATCTTATCTTTGAGTACGTATATGTATATACGTACGTATATACATGTATATACTGTAATCCAGCAAACTGAAAATATAACTAGATGAGTGCTCTAGTTGGTCGTGCGAGAAGAGTGGGGTTAGTTACGCAGAAGGGTGCACGCTTCAGCACCGAGACACACGGCAAGGGGATCCGAGAGGGTAGGAGGAAGAAGAGAAGAGGGGAGGTAGGATCGTACAGAGGGGAAGGAGTCAGGGGCGTAGGTAGTCATTATGTGGAGGGAGGTGACGTCACTGACGGTGACGGATGGCTACACGTCAGGCAAGTATAAACCCCATGGTACCCAATAAATTATTGCAACTATAAATTACTTCTGTGCTCACGATATAATGCTACGGCTACTGCGACGGACGTTGTGTGCGTAGGACGTCGTATGTGCGGACGTGTGTGTGTGCGTGCGCGTTATGTGGATTTGCGTGCCGATCCTCTGTGTATGTACGGTCGTGACGATACCAGCTCGGTGGGGCGAGCAAACAAAGGTGGTACGATGCCAGACTAACTAGGCTCGGTATGGGCATAGGTAACCCTCTCCCCTTCCCATATACAGGACTTTCTTTCTTTCCCTCTGATGCTCTCTTTCGCGCTCTGTTTCTCCCACCTTCCCACTCTCTCTCTCTCTCTCTCTCTCTCTCTCTTTCTCTTTCTCTCTCGCTCGCTCGCTCCCTTTTCGCGAGGTACGCGTGCAAACGGGCTCCTCGATTTACGAACGTTTCTGACCACCATATCCTGCTGCACCGACGTTTTTATTCGCGTTATGGGAATATACGCTAAGCCGACGAAAGCGAGAAGTCTACAGGATTTACGAGAGCGTTCCCGCGCGAAAAGCTTTTTCTGCGATATTGATGATTCTGGACGAAGCGATTCACGTTGCCAAGGAAACAAGAGAAAATAGCGCTTATTTAAACATATAGCAATATTTAAAATCTCGGCGAGATGCCCAAAATGTATTTCTTCAATAATAGCTTTTTAATCGATTAAATTAATTGATCCGTTTGACCTGATTGCCGTTCAATTATCTTTGTTTGCGATAAAGTCAAAAATAATTGATTTCTTTGCTCGACGCTGTGTGTGTGTGTGTGTGTGTGTGTGTGTGTGTGTGTGTGTGAATATTAATGCGATTTGTCACATTGATATTCCAAAAACTAACATCTTCTCTATTATATTTAGATGACCCAGTTAACGCTCTTAGCACCTGCAGTTCAGAATGATGCATTCAAGAAGATGATAAATTAGAATCTCGCGATGTAACAGCGAAACACTTTTAGAGTTTATAACGCATTCCTAGATCTTCGTAGATGTGATTGTTTTTTTTCTTTTTTTTTTTTTTGTTTTGCAACGTTTGTAGAACTCTCGGCCTTGCCTCGTCGCGATGGAAACCGTCGGAATAACATAATCCCAATATGTAATAAATATCGTCACGTCGGTCTCGTTCGACAATATTGGTGCGTCTGTCTTTCATCTGGATGCCTTTGGGGGTCAGGAATGGGGGGATCCGGCGGGGTATGGGAAGGTGGATATTATGGGCGAGCGAGTGAGTTATACGCCTTGCCGCATGTGTGTCGCATAAATCTGTTCCAACCTCGGTTCCCGGCCCCCCTTACGACTACGCTGGAGCTGCTCTGGCTTCGAGCGACGGAGGACTGAGTGACTGACTGACTGCCATCTCTTCACCCCTCCTGGCCATCACCTCTTTCCGCTCCTCGTGCAGCGTATATTTCCCTCAGCGAACTCTCTACTCCTCCGAAACTTTCCCCGTTTCCAACTACAGCACATACTGCCGAATGCCTGGCGCACTGACTGCAAGAGTGCACGTTCGTTCAGTTTAAAATACGTGTTACTCAGTGCGCTAGAGAGAGAATTGGATAACAGGAAAGACGCGGTGATACACATCTTCCACCCATTTTTCACGTACCGTGGCGCGAGAATTTTAGAGAATTATTGTGTAAAAACTATTATTAACAGATAAACATGAATAAGTCGGGCGATATATTTTGAGATTAGTAATACATATGAATGTTTATTTTTATTAGAAAGAGTACTCAAAATGCAATAGATAAAAACTAATTTTTATTTATTACATTTTGCAGTGTCTACAGATATGCAGTATCAATGAGTTGCACATATAATTAACATCGCAGAAAAGTTGTTCGTTTTGTGACAATTTGATGATTCATCGGCCAAACTGTCAGGACGATAGCTGATGGAGTGCTTCGTAAATCGCAGTCCGCGGCATTAGTGGGACTATATTTAGGCGGCTGTCCACCGATGAAGTGGCATTACCCTAAGTATCCGGTGACGCAAGATAAGTTATAGACTCCGAAACATGCGGTTGCGGGGAATACGATGCAAATATCTCTTACTGTTCGAAAAACAGACCAAATAGAAGTGCGATATATAATATACACGCGGCAATACCGAAGGCTCTTAACGAACGCGTAACTTTAAAAAGTATTCGATTTACGCACAAGTAGCGTGACATCTCTCTTTGACAGTGTAAAAGACGACGAGTGCTCGACGTACTCGAGAGAATGAGAAAGATACAATGTTCTCTTTGTGCAATAATGAGAGATATTCAATTCGAGAACGAAAGTTATTTGCGTCTTCATTTACTGAAGAAAAACTTAAAAAATAATTGCTATTAAAGAAACGCGCGCGTATATACAAATGCCGCTAAGGTTACGAGATACTAAGTGCGAGTTAAGACGCGCGTTATTTGCGTTGGGGGGAATCGAAGCTTGTCGGTGGACGTGAATTAACTGAGGTCCGTGTGAGAGAGGAAGATTGAGAGATACACCTGCCGTTCGTGTCACCCATCCGTTACTCGAACGACAAGAACGCTTCTCTAATTTCTATTCACACTAATCCGTAACGGGGAACTATACGAGAGGAATCTTAGGAATTGATGCATATAAATTAGATAACGAGCATGCGCGTTAATTAACGGTCCGCCCGGACACGAACGGCTGAAATAATCAAATCGCTTAGAGATAGCGATCGTAAAATTCTGCCGCTGGCAGTGCGAGAGAAGACTTTGAACCGTCCGATTCGACGCAGCCGTGAGAAAACACTCGACCATCATCTGCCTCGGCGTGGTTTACGCGCAACATCATACGAAATCGCTTACTGCGCTTTCGAGCCGTCAAGGCGAGACGAACGCGCGAGCGGTACGGGTGTGCAAGAACGATTCGGCCGAGGCGGCAAGAAGAAGTTGAGAAGAACGAGACGAGAAGACGAACGACGAACAGACGCTCGGAGGGGAAGAAAAGATCGAGAGGCGCACCTGTCCTTCTGTACATCAGCCGTCCGTCATCCAGGCGACAGATCGACTCTGTCGGTTGCGTACCGTTCTCCACCTTCTCTCCGCAACCGAGCGCTCGCGCGTACCACGTGGCATCGCACTTATTTACGTTGACACAATATTTATTAGGACGGATCGGTGAGTCGGCCGTTCGTTCATTCGCGCGCGCGCGCGCTTGCCAGCCTATTTCGGGACTATCTTCCCCTTTTTTGCTCGCACCGACGACGATGACGACGGACTAGCCAGCCCGTTTCACGAGAAACATTTACTCTTCTTTGGGATTAAGATGCGAACTGGTCAGACACCTTATTTTCCTCTTACTCGTCAAGACGCGCCGGATGCGCCGCCGCTCGCTTCGCCAATTGCATCCCACGTTAAACGTTCGTCACGGAAGTTTTTATTCAGGCTATGACGGCGATCAGACAGGCACATCGTTGCTCTGTACGAGCTTTATGTCACATTTTCTAACTGCGTGATTTCTGCAACATTTCAATATTCTTGCGAAATCAAAGTGTTTACTTTTTCTTATGAATTTCTCGCGTTCTTTTAACATAGTGCTGTCATCTAAAAATGACGGTCTATCTAAGAAAATTAATAAAAATAAAATAATATACTTTATTCTACTAATGTATGTTTTTTTTATTTTAATTGATGTGATATTAAAAAAAAAACAAAAATATTGTATTACTGATTTGATTATATTAATCTAAGACTCTCTTTAACAAATATTAATTTTATGCTGCGCGAACAATAGTTTTCAAGATAAGAATTAAGACGTTGCGTAGCACAATTCACTCTTTGTACTTTCTGCATTGCCCGGAAAGAAGTGGATATTCGAGGTTCGCGCGGGGCCGCAAACGCCACTTCGCGAGAGGATATGACAGGGACTGTGTAAACGCGGCGATAACCGGATGGATCGACACCAGCTGCTCTATGTTTGTTGCCGGTTCTATAAATAGGCCAGTCGGCCCTTTCTCCTCCTCGCGTTCGCGCTTCGCACCCACCACCCTCCTCATCGCCATCGTCGTGCTCTTTCTCTTCCTCGCGATGCTTGAGAGATGTTACTTCGCTGACAATTATTGTTGTCACGGCCTCCGCTCCGGCAGTCGGTAACAGGACTGACACTTCGAAAGGCAGCGTGACGGAAAGCGCAAGAAAGAGCGGCGGAGAGGAAGACACCGAGCGGCTTGGCAGGGAGAGATAGAGAGAAAGGAGGCGGCAGGGTGACGAACGAGGGGGGAGGAGAAGAGTGACGGATATCGTGATGAAGGCGTCCTCCTGTCACCTCCCTCCCGTTCCCGTTCTTCGCGGCGCCCTCGCCGCCAGCACGTTTGCACGGCTTCTCTCTTCGGGCCACGTCCGGTTCAAGATGCTGCCAGAATTGCGCGCGAAGGTCCAGCGGCCGAAAAGAAAGAGTCGAATCCATATGAGATCTCATCTTTCGCAGTATCTTTCGAGACAGCTGCGCTCGTGTCTTAGTCGCGACTGCTGCGAAGGCAATTTAATCACATTGGTTATCATCTAATGAGATCTAAAAATGATTTTCTGACGAAATTAATATTGTCCGAATACAATGTTATATTTTAACATTTTATATTTTTTTTTACTTCTTTTTTTCTACAAACGATTATCGTGTCGTAATACGGGAAGAAATTTTCGAGTAACAATAAAATCATCGATGCAAATGCTATACTTTGACAAGATGTCATATAATTTGATAATGAGCATTTTATGACATTTGTTTTTCTGAAAGATGAAATTTGTCAACAACAGCAATGTGATTTTATTGTCGTATTTATGCGTCGCCGTCGTTTCGGATACTTATCAATCGCCGTCGCCTCACGATAAACCGCGCGACGTCGTGAATCAAAACGCGCCGTTAAAAGTCAAAGAGAGAAATAAACGCGCGTTTCTTTGCGTCGCGATTCTTCGCTTCGGAATATTAATCGCGCTCCTCACTGATCCTGACTTTCGCCTAATGTAAAACGCCGTGAGGACGGACGCTACTAACGAAGAGCGAAACGAGTTCGCGGATTTCGCCTTCCTGAGCAGCGGGAGCAGCGGCGCATCGATCATCACTGTCGCCTGTTGCGCGATTGGACGGACGGACGAACGGACAGACGGTCGGTCGGTCGGTCGGTCGGTCGGTCTTACCGGACGTGCACACCATCCATCCATCATTCAGTCGTCGTACCTGCATCAACGAACGCATCTTCGGCGCCTCCGTGTGTGCGCACGAGCATTAATACCATTCCACGAAGAACGCGCGAGACGATTAGCCCGATCAGTCTGCTATATTTCGGGCCGCGTCGTAAATTATTTCGCGCGGCCGCATTAAATTTATCGCTTGCGATGCTCGAGACCAGTTTCGAGACGAACGAGTACCACTTAACTGGTGACTTTTATTTGCAATCGAGATGCGATTGACGCGAGACCAAATTTCTCGCCTTTTATATATCAGATAGCTGCGACAAGTTCTAAAATTTCAAAACTTTTAACCGAAAATTAATACCTACATCCAATTTTGTTATAAATATATCATCTCTTTTGTCATAATATATCTTTTATAAAAAATAGAACGGAAGAGAAATAATTGTGAGATTGAAATCAGCGATCATAAAATGTTCAACCGCTATATACATATTTCAATATTTTATTATAACAAAATTTTAGATGTTCGACTTTTTGTAGAAAAGTAACAAATAATAGTGTATAAATAAATAAATAAATATATATATCTATATGTATATCTCAGTTATTTTCGTGCAGTCGTCTCAGCCTCAATATAGTTGACAGATAAAAATTTCATTATGTATTATCGTGCACGCTTTTAATCGCTACATTCGACAGATGATGTGAAGATTAGCGTCTTCGAAGAGATGAGAAACGCAGATTGACAACGTCAAAAATATCTTTCACAGCTTATCCGCCGTCTGTCGTGGACTCCTTGCGTGTGATATAACACCGCGCAAGGACTGTCACTAAAATATGAACGTTAATAACCCATACACGCGTTCGAGCAGCCGAACATCGCGCGCCATGCCAAAACGCCGACCTTTTTTTCGCGGGATACAGCTTTTGCGTCGCCGGACCTTCTGTCCATCATTCACCGTCAAGACCCAAATGTCTTTGCTCTGTTATCCCCCACTGCTTCGTGTCGTGTTTCTCTCCTTCTCACTCATCATCCCGGATCTTTACCGATGTGTGTTCTCTGTGCGCTACTGCGACGTTGGCGCGACGTCTATAATCGCGCACAGAAATTTCACGTCCGCGCCAGAACAAATTAATATACGAATCTCTTTTGAATTGCTCACTCTTGTCGCATGCTATCGCAAACTAGAAGATGTTTCGAGAAAACATATCAATCAAAGAAATAGATTTTAATCCGCGATATTTTGCATTTCTTAAGTGTGCGCAAACGATGAAAACAATTCAGCGGTCATCTTTATTAATTTTTTGTCAATGTCAAGAGACATATAAAAATTCTCGTAGAAAACAAAGATACAACAGTTTTTATATAGAACAAATATTTATGTGTATGAATGTATTTTCTACGTACATGTATACAAACAAGTAAAAAAAAAAAAAATAGAAAAATAGGTTTTTCTTAAACAGAGAGTTGTATTAATATTATTAAATGTCACCGATAAAATTATGCTTGAGCTATTAATTGTACAAATGTTAATTAGATACGCTATGTTTGTTAATAGTAAATTATCAGTTATTAATGGCGAGCTTATCGACAATGTAAATCAGTGAAAGGATAGACTTTGATGTTGAACAATTTATGTTCGCGATGCGCACACACACAAAGTAACTTCGCTATCATTCGGTAAGAGCGTACTTGTGTAGTATGCGAATGATCGCCAGCGTGGTGATAAAGTCCTCACCGATCGGCCTCTACGATAAATAATCACTCGGTTGTGTGATACCTTCACCCCCGCCGCGGTAATTTATCGCCACGTGCAAAGCGCGTGCAGTTAAGCGGGTTATCATCGGTGAATATTTCTTTCAGCGTTGCGTCTTATTCGCAGTGTGCGGGATATGTAATAGTGTACGAGAGACTTGTACGCGTTCTTTGGAGTCAGATGTAGTAAGAATAATCTTAAGGATATTGAATTTTTCTTTACCAAAGTGTCTACAAATATCGTGACACAATGCAAATCGGAAAACGACAATCAAAGCTACCAAGATTTTCGTCGAGGCTGCTTGTTTGAGACTAGCTTTGGCTCATGACGAGCACTAGTCGAATCAACGGATGGTAGTCGAAATCGCGCTTCGGCAGACGTCCTTACAGACGTCAGATTTCGTAACGTTCGGTCGGAACGAAATGAAAAGCGCGAACGAAGCTTCGTGGATTGCGGCGCGTAATATTCGCGGCAGCTCGCGCGCGCGATTTTGTTACAAGACGGCACGACAATTTTGCAGCAGAAACACCGGCCCGGGGAAATCCAAGATCTCCGAGCCCGGTATTTCAAGACGGGGGCGACTTGAAAGGGTAGCTGCTAGAAAGCGGACGCGCGAACGAGGGAAAGAGAAAACGAGAGAGGGAAAGATTTCGAGTACACGTAGAGAAGGCGACGGCAGCAGGGAAAAGCAATCGGGCGACGCGGATTCAGGGTTTTCACAACTCTTGTCGATCGCGCGAGATTGAACGAGGCGTGTCCAAGTGCCGCGACTTCGGAATATCCGTGGAAAATTGAAGGAGAGCACGGTCTATGCGGATTCCGCTTCCAACGGACCCACAGCTAGGCATTGCTTCCGCCGATCGCTTTTTAAACGGTTAACCGATGGCTTTCTATCACGGCGTTTCCGCATACATTTAATACACTGACAGGCCGACATTGCTGACTAAAAAGTTGACCGTATTTAAAAATAAGCCTTAAAATTTATATTTGAAAAAGTTCGAGTATGTAAAATGAAAACAGGAAAAACTAAACCATATTGAAAAACATATTCAACTTATTTTAAAAACAAGATATTGAATAATTTATCAGACAGATCCCGTTCATTTATTCCAATTTTAATTGCGTTTCCTCTGCTTATACATTTTTAATGATAACATGTACAATCAATGTTGTCAGCAACTTCTTTTGACGGGACACCTCGGGAATTGTACACATAGATGTAGGAATTCTGATCGGGAAACATGTTTTACGATGACGCGAGTAGCAACGTGAGGAACGCAGCGATGGCTCGTAATGGAAGGGGAAATTCGACAGACTGATGGAGTGAGTGTTGACTTAGGATAACAGTCGCCTCATCAGTCAATCAGTCAGGTAGACAACGGTAGGAAGGTACTCCGTCTTCGGTTGGAGCCTGTCGTCTTGTTCTGTTCACGTCGTCCTAAAGAACACCTAAGTGAGTCACGAATTTGACCACCTGACATTCAAGGGACTCGAGATCGAGGGCCAAAATGAAAATAAAAAAACAAGAGATGGTAGGACTAGTTGAAGAGATCGAATGCTAAAGAAGTCTGTTTGTGGTCTCGATATCAAGTGCATTAATCTTAATTCTTCTTGAAAAAATATTCCTTAATTCATACCGGTCTCAAAGCCATATATTGACAAAAAGAGAATAAACTAGCGAGTTTACTTGTTTAATAAGAATGTAAACATTTTCCTTTCAAATTCCTTAAAATTGTAAAATTATTCAAATAAATGCAGGTTAAATGACGATTAAATATTAATAGTTTTTCAATAATGTATACTTACAGTTTCCGAACATTTCATGTGTGTAAAAAGTTAAACAGACATTAAATTAACTGATCAAATATTATTCTGTTTTTCAGTACTAACAATTAGTATCGATTGCAACCACATTTGGAGTATATTTTACGGATGTCTCAGATTATAATCGTCTTTTGTTCAAACTCACGAAACAAAAGCGACATTCTTCTGAGCTCGCAGCCGCGACTCTCCCAATCGATCCGAAAAATCTGGATCATCACTTGAGGAAGTCGTAAATCAACGTCTTGTATTTCTCGAATACGCGGATTGGGTATGAGGCTTTCAAAGCCGGTCGCCTCGGTAGGAGGAATCGCGGGGTTGGTGGCTGAGGGGGAGCGAAAGAGACACGGAAAGAAGGACAGAAGGCACGCGCGAGGGAAGAGAGGAAGAGAGACGCGGAGGAAGGAGAAAACGGATTCACCCGTCAGTCACTCTCTGGCAGACCGCGAGAGAATCACAATGCGAGGGCCTCCCTCTTCTCACCGTCCCTCCTCGTCCTTCTGTCCGCCCGTCCGTTCGTCCGTCTGTCTGCCTGTCCATCCGTTCGTCTCTTCGTCTGCCTCCTGTCACTCTCCCCGCCAGCCTTCCGACGGTTCTCGCATCAGAAATTCATCTCCTCTCCTGTCCTCCTCCGAGTTCTCCTTTTGTTCCTTCCCTGCCGCCGCAGCCGCCGGCTTGTTATTATGTACTGTTTTATTGCCAGGACGTTGCTTAAAGTTCGACCCGATTACTTGCCTCGGTGGGCCGTGGTGGTGGCGTCATTGCCGCAGTTGCGATCCGTGCCTTCTCGGGATATTCGCTCGAGATAACCGTGCGCGCGAGTAGTATTACTTATCAAAGATCCGTCTCAGAAGGCGTCCCGACAACTTCGCTCGGCCGACGTGCAAGAGACGAGAAATTAACTTCTTGCTCCTTCGTGAAATCGGCCGGCGAAGATCTCTTCTGTGTGATGTATGCAGCTCTATATTCTAACACGATGGTTATGTAATTACCGGTATCCACAGACGGCCTGTCTGGCAATGAAGAACGAAGCAAAAGCAGCAGCGGATTTTCTCGTCTATGTGGTAGCTATCGCATAGTTGATTGCATCTCGCGCGGTTTCATAGTTGATTGCAAACATCTAAATAATACATTGCGTCGGCAGAAAGCCATAAACTTAATCTTTTGAATCGGGCTTTCTTGACGATTAATATGGATCTCAAGCAGAACGACAATGAGACTATGTATATTATATTAATTAATACACAATACAAGAGAGTATTCTTTTACTATCTTTTTTAAAGATATGCTTAACATATTACTTTAACATATTACTTCTATCTTTTGTTTTCTTTTAATCTTGAGCTATGTTTTTCAAATCACACTTATATAAATTATCCCAACTAGCGGTATAAATTTTATTGCTAGGCTCTGACGTTTGGCGTAGATACTAATTAATAGTAACCTTAACCATTTAGTGCGTTGATTGTGCGTAAATCACTAAGGTACACAAACTGACACGAGGGCGTATACTTATGCGCATGTTACAATTTACACTTTGCTAATAGCCGCAATTTATGAACATGCACTAAAGAATTTCTCTCTTAATTATTTTATTTTGTCATTTATAAAGGCGCGATTTATTTTGATGACTCGCTCCGCCTTCGCACACATCTAGGATGACAAAGTTCTTCGAAAGAAAGAATAATCTTAAGATAATACATTCAAAAAAAAAACGGAAAATAATCGATTCTCAATTTTAACGATGTTACGCATTAAATTAAAATTTTAGAATGTTTATACGTTGCAAACTTATTATGATTTATAAGACGAAAGTGTTTATATATTATATATCTCAATATAATTAATTTTCTTTAATTAATCCGGAAGCGATAAATTCATATTTAATTAAAATCGGCGTTCTTTTCTCTCACAAAAAATTTCACGACTATGTAAAAGATTAGGATTCACTAGCAATTAGAGCAACTGCCGATCGTCGATGTGAATAGCGAGCGTGACTACTTGACTTGTTGTTCAGCCTTACGGCTATAGCTCGCGAAATAGCTAATATCGTCGCGGTATCAGTACCAGTTAGCCATTGGTACATTACCAGCATGTGCATGCCAATATATGCAGGTGTTTGCTATGTATATCCCGAAGCTCGTGCGCAGGTTTGTCGTGAGAGTAACCGAAGGAAGGCACGACAAAGGAGCGAGAAGAAAGCAGAGAATGCACAGCTACATACATTTGTAAAAGAGTGGAAAAGAAAAGCAGAAAAAAAATCAGGCAGATCGTAACGGACTAGAAAGCGGATGCTCTTCCGATAAGACTAATTATTGTTGTGGACCAAAGTCGTAGGCGGATATTGGCGCAGAGCCATCGCAAAGATAGCGCGCGATCTACTCTGTGCACTAATACACCACGCTTCTTTCTAACGTGTGTCGGTTCGAATGAGTCAAGGACAGGAGGAACGCCGTAGATATCGGCCGGTAGCATCTTGCCGAGTGTCAAGAGACTCGGCCGGCTTTTAAGCTCAGTACGCCACGCTCATCGTTCTCGATCGGCGTATCTCACCCGGCGACTACATCCAGGATATGCAATCCGGTGCGGTCCTTGTTAGCGGTCTACCAATAGGCCTGCACGAACTCCGCTCGTGCGAGTATTTGCATTGTACAGAATCCGATGTCGGCATCCTATCGATCCTGATCGCAATACTTTCGAATCGCAGAATCCTCATGATTTTTGTCATTAAAGTTGAATAGCATGTACTTTGTTTTTTATTAAAGGATTCTAATGATTATTAATATAATAAATGATATTCTGCAACTTCAGAATATAATAAACAAACTGTCTGTATATGTAAAATTGTTAAAAAAAAAAAAAACAGTAAATACAAATTAGCCGTAATAAGTTAATCGTATATAATAAGTGAGATGTTGTCTTATCACGTCTTTTCAAGTTCGATAATTTTACTATCTACATATCGTCATACATTATATATGAAGATTAAAACACCATGTGTCCTTTTATGAAACGAAGCAGCGGTCGTTGAAATCTCTCACTAGGAGACAAAGGTGACGTCGCAGAGCTACGGTTGCGATCGAAATTTTGGAACGGCATTGCTTCGGAGTTTAATTCTATTTCGTGAATATGAGATGAACAGATGGCGAGAAAGGAAACCAAAATGAGCGACACGCAAATGCCAGATTCTGCAGAACTTCGACAAGCGAGGGGAACCGAAAGGGTTAAAAGACGAACTGTGTGGCGGGCGGGGCTGTTCTCTGGTGGTCCGCCCGCTCGCTTCCTCGACTTCTTGTATTCCCCTCTTCGATACGTGCTGGATCCAACCGATCCTCCTTTTATCTCTCGTCGTCGCTCCGTCGTTCTCTCTTCGCCGTGCACCTATCGTCCTGCGGCTGGTCTCGACCGGATCGGCCAGCCAGTCGCCTTCCATCGAATGGTCCGCGCCAGGGTCCCGCAGAGTCCGCTTTGCTGTAGAGACAATGGACAATGGGGACATAAATCTGCGTAATTAGTTGCTGATGCTCCTGCGGATCAATGTGCGATCTCTTTTCTCTCCCTCTTTCGTGGCCTGTCCGCGAACAAACGATCGTTTGGTTGGTCACTCGGCAAAGTAGGACGGTGCTCCTGGTTGTCCCCACCCTCTACAAGGGGAGGTGTGCTGACCACCTTCCGCCTCTCTCGCCCTGCTCGCGTTTAGCCAGGCGATTGCTCGCGACCGAGGACACTCGGCACTCCCTTTTTCAAAGAGGATGTGCCGAGAGCAAGATGGCGACCATGTGAGTTCCGCGTTCATGTCGAGCATTTTGGGCCCGTCGAGAGCTTATTTTTATTGGTTGTCAGAAAGCTATACATAGCAGTGATTCGACGTGATTTTCCCAAATATCTTGTAACTATATCTCTTTTTTGACACATGCTAATTTAATATTCAGATAGTGTTTTAAGAAAATTGCACAGTAATTGATTAGTTGTCATAATATGATATAAAAACAATTTCGGAAAAAACTGCGCGACGTGATTTTTCCAAATATCTTGTAACTATATCTTGTAATTCGTTAGATCAAGTCTTTGACGCATAGTTACAGTGACAACATCGCACCATTTATTACGAAAGGTTCAAATGGAAACGATTTGATTAAAACTCATAATACAGATGATGGAACTCCTTGTCCCACCAGACAATACTCGTCGACGACAACGACGTATCCGACATAGCTCGCATTTTCTCTTTCTTCTCCTCCTCCTCATCTCTTTCTCTCTCTTCCTCTCTTTTGGGCATCGTATTCGTCGCCATCGTCGTTCTCGTCGCCATCGTCGTTGTCGTCGCGAAAGGCTGATAAATGAACCGATAGTGCCATTGTGTTACTCGCCATCTAAACCTTTATATCATTCCTAGGTACTTAGCTTCGTCATTTCTCAGTATCTCCACTCGTAGGTCGTATGTTCTTCTCTGCTCTTCTATCAAGATACGGCGAATGACAGAAGGATTTGATTCGCGTCCTACATCAACGATCTCCGCGAAGAAAAGACGATACATGATATCGGTGTCGCGTCAACTGATACGTATTCGCGTTTTATTTCTTCAGTTTCTGACTTTCTTGATCGCAAATCCTGAAATACAAGTTTGCTTATCTGTCACGTAATGGGATTATACTAGCAATCTCTTGCTCTCTGTAACAGTCATTTCATACTTTTGACACTTACATTTTATCTTTTGTAAGTGCAATAAAAAATTCAAATGATAAGTCAATGAAATATTATTTAGACTGTAACTTTATGGTTTTTTTAATGGTAAAATATTGGCATTATCATATATATATATATATGTAGAATACGTATATGTATATGTATAAAATACGTAGTTATTTTATAAAATGCGGCATGTTAATATAAAGTAGCTTTCGCATAGCTGCTTTTGCAATTGATAACGATGATTAATCTGTTTGTTTAATGATTTGTTTTAGGGGAGGACGGCGTCGAAGGCTCTGCGCCCGGTACAGACCTCCAAGGTGAGGAGGGCGATTGTGTAGACGAGGATGGCCCTATTAGCCCCAGCGAAAGGGGCTGCGCGCCCGCAGGAGCGAAAGAGGACGACGACGGCGAGGGAACGGACGAAGAAGACGACGAGGAGGCATCGCCACCTACACCGCCGCCTTCCGCTACCTCGAGGTTAAACCCTACTATCTTAAGAGACACAGGACCTCCGGACAGGTAGAGTTTTCATCTATACAATAGTTTTTCTATATAACTATTTTAAACGATTGATAAATAGACTATAATTGATAAAAATAACTATTTTATATTTATATAATAAATAATGATTCATTTGAAAGACTGTCGATGTTGATTTGACTAGAAACAATTTAATTTTATTGACCTTTATTTTTGGGTTACGCAATTTTTATTTTTTATTATTTCAATTATTATGGAACTTATAATAACTTTTTTTATTTAATTAATTATTTATTATAAGGTAAATTTGCTAAAAAATTTTACATATTGAGCGCTTTCATCAACTGTCGTAATTATATATTTATTTGAATTATTTACATGTCTTGATAAATAAATTTGTTTGCACTTGATTTATATATTTTACTTGATTAATTCAAGCACTTTGCTGAAGAAGATCCTAATTTCTGGGATCAAAACGTCTAAATTTAAGACAAATAATTAATATTTTCTGCTGTGATTTATTGGCTCGTACTGGTCTTTCTATTCAATTTCCAAAACTTTCGTAATTAACTACAAAAAAATTGATTACAATAAGAAGATGAAAAACTAGTAATACATGATAACTAGAGATACCGCGTTTGTACAAGTTTAAACTGCCATAAATAGTGATAACTTTTTATATTCGTCAGCATAAACTTATCCCTGTATATCAACTTTCCTTCGTCTCTCCTCTGCACATTTATCAGCGCCGTGTTCCTATATTTGTGCTTATATACGCTTCCGTCTGCACGCACAAACACAAGGAAACACAAAGGAGACGCTCGACATCAAACATTTCTCGTATATAACAAACCGGCGCGTGCAAATCAACCGCAAATAGTCGGACGAGAGAGAAAGTAATCTTTCGGCACGAATCACGCTGCGGTTGTAAATGCGACACATAATGGCGAACGTAACGTCAGAAGCGCGTACCTAAACTTCGATCAACATTGTCTGTTGGAAACTCATTAGATGATGCTTTATCGTAGAGTGGGTAATGCTTTTTATAATAAAGTAAGTCTAAATCATCACGAGCCGCGCCGACGCGACACCGCGAAGCTTTGATGTTCGCCGTAGTCGGGCGCCCCTCGTGTGTACACGGCATGTCATTGTTTAAGAGCAACAAATCGTCACGGATCTCTCTGTCTCTCTCTCGTATGTACGCGAAGTAAAGCGTCGGCGGCAGAGTTAAGCAGCGAACGAACAGGCGGAGCGAGAGTGAGGCTCGGATAGGGATAAATAAGCCGGTGTCAGAGTTGATATCGGTGGCTGCCGCGCGCGACGTCACACGGCTAATAGAGATAGGCACGTGTTACACATCGTCCCGGACCGACCGACCCCACTAGTAGCTGCCTCCGAAGCGGGGGCGGCGGTGGCGCTCCCGCCTCTCTACGCCCGCGCCTCGCCGCGCCGCGCCGCACCGCACCGCGCCGTCCCGCCAGCCCTCAAAAACTTCCCCTGCATGCGTGGCAGTGGTCCCCTTTCATCTCGCGGCACGCATTCGGCATTCAGTCAGGAACAGTCAGTTACGAGCGAGCCGTCGACAAGCCTGGAACGACGCGCTGCGCCGCGCCGTGCATCAGCATCGCGTCGAAAAGCCGAGGGTTCAGCCTGCCTTTCACAATAGCCGTTGTCTCTAATCGTTCCAGCCACGTGCACGCCACCGATAGTCGATCTTCGCGCGCGTTGATGACGTTGCTACAGGTATCGATCGCTTCTATAAACCGCAACTTGGACTA
Source organism: Pseudomyrmex flavicornis (assembly GCA_014825475.1). NCBI lineage: Eukaryota > Metazoa > Arthropoda > Insecta > Hymenoptera > Formicidae > Pseudomyrmex > Pseudomyrmex flavicornis. The sequence continues at coordinate 57,454 of QVNW01000341.1, read as the reverse complement.
AACCGCGCGGTTTTTTGTTGCCACGCGGATGACTAACGTTCATCATCGCAGCGTGTAATTAATCGTAATTTGTCATGAGACAAGGGTCCGTTACGTCGCGAGTATTATCGTTGAATATCCAAGCTGAGGCACGCTCACAACCGATGCACGTATATCAAACCAACAAATAATTTATCGTAAAGTGTATTTTCGTTTTCGATGTCGATAACACGCGGTAATAGTCTGTTGTACGTCTGTCGCGTATATTTGCGCGGTACATTTATGGTGTGGTGCGTGCTCTCCCCCGTGTACATGCTAGCAACGACAGACGTTTTCAAGCGTGAATTATCCATCGCTGTTACCATCGTGCAACACGCCAGCGTTTCTAAGCTCTATCTATCACGCGAGTCTTTTTTTCCCTGCTTACTTTTACCGATGATTCCGGGTATCCGTCGTTTCCATCATATAGTATGGCGAAAGCTGTTTGCGTAGTAATTCCCGTGGTGGACGGTTATGAAATATTAACATCACGGCGTCACCTGCGTTATGCTTGAGGATAGGTTACAAGAAAATTATCGCACGATTATCATGATTAATGACCGTCGTTCGGCTGCAAGTTTCTCCAAATGGTTTCGTACTTTTCGCAAAGCTCTGATAAGATTTATTTCATTCATCATATCCACGTCAAATCATAAGAAGGTCCGCGTGCATTCGTAATATTTATTTATACCGAGCATCGGTGTCATTTGCAATTTTCAGGGAGCCAATGAGTCCGCGCTGTCCCTCGAGAGATTCTCGGGAATCGTCCGGTCCGGCGACCGGAAGTCCCCCACCACCTGCTACCAGGAGCAGCACGAGTCCGGTCAGTCCAAGTAGTATCGTGCCTCTACCCCTTGGAAGTCACCCCTTGCTACCTCCCCATTCTGCAGCGGTCATGGCAGCGTACCTGCATACCCATCAGCGTCTTCTTCAAATCGGCACTTCGCCCTTGTCGCGTAGTTCGGTGTCGCCTCTGGTTTCTTCCTCATGTTCGCCACCAGCAGCGACGCCCGGCCTTCTGGTATCACCCAGTAGTGTCGGAGAAGTCTCGCCATCAGCGACACCACTGCCGGCTGTGCTAGACTTTAGCACTAGAAAAGCATCTTCAGCTGAAGAGGACGAGGAAGAACAGATATTAAATCTCAGCAAACCGCCAACGCCTTCCTCGACAGAAACAAATAACGGTCCGTTGGATCTTTCGGTATCAAGTAGAAAAAGACCCGGTCCTGAAGACTCCCCACCTCCACCGCCGCGCAAGTCGTCAAGATTGGCTTCCTCCACTAGTTCTGCGAGTCATCAAGAAACGGCACCAGGAGTTGCACCATCCAGTTTTGGCAGGCCTCCCGTGGTGTCCCCTTGGTCGTCCCCGGTGGTTGCTTCACACTTCCCGTACTTCGCTGCAGCGGTAGCGGCAGCGGCTACTAGTCAGCAGCAGCTTTCACCGAAAAGCACCAGTGGCGTGGTGGATCACCATCAGCTTTGGAATGGAAAGATGAAGCCGCCGGCGATATTGGAGAAGTCGTACCAACCTAGCGAAGCTACGAAAGCACTCGAGAAGATGAGCGAGCTAAGTAAACTCGGTGGTGAGGATCTTTTCAGATCGTCTTCCACAGGCGGTGCTGCCGTAACCAATACGCCGGCGACAACATCCAGTAGTCGTCACAGCGCCTGGCAATCTCATTGGTTGAACAAAGGAGCTGATCAAGCGAAAGATGTTCTGAAATGTGTGTGGTGCAAACAGAGTTTTCCTACTTTAGCTGCCATGACAACACACATGAAAGAAGCAAAGCATTGTGGCGTTAATATGCCAGTACCACCTCCGGCACCAGGAATTCATTCGCAACAGACTACCATGCAGAATATACCACCACCTCAACCACACCAACCGCAGACTTCCACTAATAACACTGGCAGCAATAATTCGGCGACACCTAGCAAACAAAACCCATCCGATTTGAATCTTTTGATCAAAGAAACTATGCCTTTACCAAGAAAGCTAGTACGAGGTCAAGACGTCTGGTTAGGCAAGGGAGCCGAACAAACACGACAGATTCTGAAATGCATGTGGTGCGGACAGAGTTTCCGCTCGCTTGCTGAGATGACTTCGCATATGCAACAAACGCAGCATTACACAAATATTATCTCTCAAGAGCAGATAATATCTTGGAAGTCGTCGGACGAAAGCAAGGGTGGTAACACTACCGGTTCCACCGGTGGTAGCGCAAGTGTCACTAGCGGTGGGAGCAACGCAGGAGTACAACCGGGCGGAGGATCAGGGCCCCATGGCGGAAACAATGGTGGTCCTGGTGCCGGCGCTACAAGCAGCCATGTTAGCGCCGTGCTGACTTGTAAAGTATGCGATCAAGCTTTTACTTCTTTGAAGGAACTGAGCAATCACATGGTAAAAAATTCACACTATAAAGAACACATAATGCGTTCGATCACCGAAAGCGGAGGACGTCGTCGACAGACGCGGGAGAAACGGAAAAAGTCACTGCCCGTGAGGAAATTGTTAGAGTTGGAACGTGCGCAGAATGAATTTAAAAATGGCGACGCTGCTACAGGTATGACACATAATCTCGGCAAGCACGCTGGCAGAATCACCTGCGAAAAATGCGGAGAGAAGATTGAAACTCCGCTCTTTGTTGAGCACATACGTCAATGCATCGGCGCAGGTACAGTAGGTGTTAATCAGAGGAATTTTCTGAAGAATGCGCTTATGTCCAATCATTTATCTGCGACGTTACCACCAACCGAGAGCGGACGTAAGAGTGTCAGCGAAGAAACGTCTTCGGTATCGTCAAGGCAACATCGATCTCCTTCCTCCGCTAGCGATGCGACCACACCCGGAAAGGACACTCCTACACCAAACACTAACGAATCCACTGCTGCAATAGGTACGTCGCCGTCAGTTTTGAACGCAATTGAGAAACTTATTGAAAAAAGTTTCGATTCGCGCGTAAGACATGGAACGCCCGGTTTGCATCATACTCAACCAGGTGCACCTATGGGAACTAGTATTCTCAAGCGTTTGGGTATTGACGAGAGTGTAGATTATACGAAACCTCTGGTGGATCCGCAAACGATGAATCTACTCCGATCCTATCAACAGCAGCATCAACAACAGCATTATAATGTAAACGCCGCAGCAAGAAGAGAACGAAGCGGAAGTGAATCTAGTTCAATATCGGAAAGAGGTAGCGGCAGAACGGATACGATGACACCGGAAAGACGCCTAGATCTATCTACGAGTCACGAAAGACATTCGAGCTCTCTGTCTCATCATCATCGCGTTACTCCAGAGAAGCAGACTGCCCCATTACCTAGTCGCCATCATCCAGCCACAGAAGAATCTGGAGATGAAGAGTCGTCTACCGTAGTAGTGAAAAAAGAGCCGAGAGACGAAGAGACAGAAGAAAGAAGCACAGCTGAAGAGGAGCAACAGCAATCGCAGTCGACAAGGGAAGTGTTCGTGAAGAAAGAAATAGTGGACGACTGCAGAGACGAGGAGGATCAAAGTTCCTACAATCACCGACGAAGCAGCATCCACGATGCACCGGAGGACGGGCGAGAGGTTTTGTCACCTCGCATGAATCCACCTACACCTCGACCGACCAGTCAAGTGGAGCAAGTCGCGCGTAGTCCTTGTAGAAACAGTACTAGCAGTCCTACAAGCAGCGACCGATCGGTCACGCCACGCGGAACGCCGGACACCAAGGCATCCAGCAGTCTTGGAGCACTCTCTTCCATGTTCGACAGTTTATCCGGAGGTGGCAGTGGAGGTGGTGGTAATAACGTCGATTCGCAAGGACGTAAAACCAGCAGCCATCCCCTCGCGGCATTGCAGAAGTTATGTGACAAGACGGAGACGCGAGGTCCCAGCGCTAGTGGAGCTTCACGATCTGGAAGTAGTTCAGCAGCTGCAATCGGTCCAGGAAGTAGTAGCACAGTGGGAGTGTCCGGTCCAGGTCCTGGACCGACACCGGGTGCCATCTTGGCTTTCAGTTGGGCTTGTAATGATGCTGTAGTTACCGCCGACTCGATTATGAAATGCGCATTCTGCGATACGCCTTTTATATCAAAAGGTGCGTACAGGCATCATCTGTCCAAGATGCACTTCGTCAAGGATGGCGTTATCCCGGATCCACTAACTATTGGTAGATCGGCCGCAGCCGCGGCTGCTGCGGCCGCAGCGGCGGTCTCACAAGGCACTTCTGGCGGACCGAGTCGCAACTCGTCGTCGCCACCAACGTCGCAGCGCAACAAGTCGCCGCCTCTTCCACAGGCAAACGGTAGCCCGTCGCAGTCAGCGGCCTCGCCCCTCGAGGAGAGCCCGCACTCCAAATTTCTCAAGTATACGGAGCTGGCAAAGCAGTTGTCCAGCAAATACGTATAGTCCGAGCCCCGTAAGTAGCGGTGCCACTTGTACATAAATGTATCTATACTGTTATCATACCTGTAACTAGCGATGTGATTGAAAAGAATTTTTTCAATCCTTCTTTTTTTTTCTCCGCGAACATGCGCCGCGCTGAACGATGTCGTTCGCACAATCGACGTCTTCGAATTTATGCTTAAAGAGGCTGTGTCGTGGCTATACCGAAAAAGACAAATACGATCGATTTTACATGCACATAAAACTATGTACGTGTGTATAAAATAATTGAAACGGTGCGTATTATTGTCGTTCGTAAAACGAGATTAATTACACTATAATATTTGTAGTTATGATTATCGATTTTCTTGGATTCTAGATGTTACAAGGAATTTTTAAATGGCTGTTAAGCATGTGAAAATATTCAGATGTACAAATCAGTCGGTGAAATGGCTGACAAATAATACACAGTGATCGACAACAATTGAACATTTTGATGATTCAATGTGTTTTCGATTCCGAGAAATTTCAAAATATTGAAGTTTATGAGTCTAAATTTGTACATCTAATAATGTATATTTTTATTTTTTTTACAAAAATGTAAATATGAGAATAACTGCCATTATTTTCACATACTTTTAAGAGTTCAATTTATCGTAATTACGTCGATTTTACTTCTTACAAAACTTCTTTTTATCAATATTTTGCAGTCACTTATTCGCGACTAAATACAAATAGAAATAAATTTAATTATAAATAAATTTGTAATTAAATTTATAACTGTATAACGCTATTATACGCTATGAACAGTTATAAATTATCACTACAGGTGTTAAGCCTCGCCACTGCGCTCTTTCAGCTTAAATGTGGTTATCTCCGTCGAAAAGACTTCGCCGTTGCGACGATATTATTACAGAAATTTCATTTAATTCTGCAGTATAAATGAAATCAACACAGCTTTTTTCCATTTTTGATGATCGTTTTAAATTGTCATCGAGGACACATTGTATCATTCCTGGATTGACGACACGAATAGCGTGCGCCGTACGATCCTTCGAAAATTAAAACTTGCTTTAAAGAGAGGCTTCAAATTCCGTTTTATACTCCTCTCTACTTTTTTTACACTGTTAATCCTTTACTTTTTTGTTCGTGTGTTTACTCAAGTTTTTAATTGTTATAAAAGAAATATGATCCAGTAGATTTGCGCGCGCAATCGTTTGGAATGTTTTCTTCTCGCCATATATATCGCATGAAACATTGAAAATCTCGAGAGGGAGTTTTCCGTTATTCGCGGAATTTTTCCTCGATCGTAATCTCTATGGGAATAAAAGTCTAAGACAGGACGCGCGTAACTTCGTACAATCGACATTTCGTATCGTTAAGACTTTTCCCGCGTCATGGTTTTGCCTTCCGTTTCTCGTATTCCTCTGTCGGTCTCTATGAAAATTAACAAATTCTATTGGTGACTCTTACTTTCTTTTGTGTCCAATGAACGTATGACGATGATATGCATGTTGAACGAGCGTTAATTAAATTGTGATGCCACCATATCTCGCGGCACTGCTGAGTCACGGGGCTCGGCACGCGGCCAAGTTTGTGATTTTATAAATACTTAAGGACGTTTATATATATATATATATATATACATATATATATGTATACCGTGAGATAAGGAAGACAGAAAGAAAATTGCAAAAATCGGTTAGAGTAGAAGAGAGAGAGAAGGAGAGGGGAGTAAGAAAAACAAAACAAAAAAAAATAGAGAAAGAAAAAGAAAACGAGAAAAAAGAAAAAGCTTACCTATCACCTGTCATAAGATCGTCAGCATGTATACCTCTAGATTGTAAGGCCGTAGTTTCTTAGTGCATAGGGTACGTTGGGGTTAATCCCTGTATAGGAATCTCTTTGTTGATACTTATTACTACAAAAATTCGGTAAGTTTTGCTCGCGGAGACGGACAAGAGCCGCCTCGAACAGAGCGTTACGACTGCTGCAAATCGAAGATGTAAAGATAAACGAGCGAGTGTAGAATCCGAAGGATAACAGAGACGCGGTGCAATAGCGAAATATGCGATTAATTGAATAAGTACGTGTGAATTGAATACGTGATTGGAAGAACGGAAAGTGAAAGAGAGAGAGAGAGAGAGAGAGAGAGAGAAAAGAGTGTGTGTGTGTGTGTATGTGAAAGTGAAAAAGAGAAAAAGAGCGCGTGTCGACGAAGAACGTTGAGTTTTTCAACGTGATGTATGTGTAGATCATTGTAAATTTTCTTTGTTCAAATAATATTTATTGCGCCGAGAGAAAGAGAGCCAACGTGTCATTTTACATGTAAAATATTGTCATTATTATCACTCGAATTATCGCGAATATTGTGTATATTGATTATAATTACAATTATTATATTACGATGATGCGTGGCGGAGAATATAGTGATAAATGTGGAGTTACGGGGCGCAAGTGGATCAATCGAGAGAATGAACGATGATGACGATGATGGTGATGATGAGAGAGTGCGTGAGAGTGTGTACGAGAGATGTGAAAGACGGAAAGATAGAATGACAGGAAAAGCTAAAGAATGTTTGCGGGAGAATTTTGAGAGCAAAGGAACAGATATAGAAAAAGAGAGCAGCTTGTGGCCCTCTGAACAACCGACGGCCAGAAAAGAACGGAACATACTTGTATACGTATTTCTTGTAAACTCTAATTCTTCCATCGCGGACTTTAAAAGTATTTATCGACATAATAATATTAATATTATTATTGTAATATTATATACGACTGCTGAGAGTGTGATGAACGTAATACATGAAGATTACGTGGCTGCGACCGACATACAACATACATGTACACGACATACCTTACATACGTAAAAAAAAAAGACACGCACACGTTTGTCGCAGCAACACTCGAGGAAAGGAACAGCCAGCCGTACGAATGATACGCTCGAAACGTACCTACCTACTTACAAACACGCAACCACAAAGATATGCATCATGTATACGCGACTCTTGAAACCATTTTACCAGATTTGTCATTATTTAATTATTTCGGTTGTATTTTAAAATGCAATTAAAGCTCAAATAAATATATATGTTATAAACTAAAAATCCGTACTTTATTTCTTACTTCCTGTTCCATTTCGAAATAGAACAAATCGAGCAATAATTTTGTGTAAAATAACAGTTCGAGCGCTACTTCGTTGCGCGTGAACTTAGCGCGAGGCACTACTGTGCCTCTTGATCATGTCAGAAAGTAATATTGTTTTTCGTAAATATTTTGAATTATAATTTTTATTTTATTGGAAAGATTTACGTATATTTAAAAGTTCTTTTTTTTGTTTTTTTACTAAAGAACATTGTGTCGAGTTTATGTAATTGTTTTCAACATATGGAAATCTAACTAATTATCTGTAGCTAACAAGTTCTCTAATCAAGACGATGAAGAAACGACTATCGGAAAGTAAATCTAAGCGACTTGAACAGTCTAATTCTTGGTAAAAAGGATATTTTCTGGTCGCGGTAAGTATCAATTCGAAACAATTTGTCATGAAAAGTCTTTAAGTCAGACATTAACTGTTTGATCATTAAATGTCTAACTAATAGCATGAAGATTTTCGCTATCAGCGCGCGATCGTTAAGTGTGAAACTATTTTTTGCTTTCTTTCGACGAATGCCTGCATTAATTAGAAATACCGGTATTCGTCTACGTTTACTTCGTACGGCTTATCTCTTCGCTTTCTCGAGAAGATTCGAAATTTACGCCCGTGAATGCAAAAAAGAGAGAGAGAGTATGTGTGTAAGAGAGAAAGCTACAAGATCCTTAATATAGCGGAGAGTCCGGAGTCCGCGTGCACGCTCGCTAATTCGGTGCCATACAATACCGCATCGAATGTACCGCATCAGTATCAAAACTCACCCCCGCGTATGTTAGCCGCAAAGAATAGACACGCTCGGCGGATAAACTAGATAAACCGGCGACTCTGTATACCACATTACGAGCGCACAATTTCGCTTATCAGCTTGGAGACGTTTCGCGAGATATCATCTCCCTCAAGGCCGCCGCTCGCCTTCGGACCCTCCATTGAATCCAACGAATTCCCCGATCATTCCGTTCCCCTCCTGTCTTACTTTATCCGCGCTAGCTGGATTCGCGCGTTGTTTTTTCGTCTGTTTTTTTTTTTCGCCATTTGCGGTGCATAATGACGACTTCGAGTCGCTAGATGGTGGTCGTCAGCCAGCAAATCACGGTGAAGGTCGGTTCGCTGAAGAAGTCGAAGGGAGAACGGTGACAGAGGGGGACATCGCGAGAAGATACGGATAAGGAAGCGGGAGGGAAGGTGAGTAGGGAGGTTGCAGAGAAACCGGTCGACCACTACTCGTTCTCTTCATAAAAGATACACCGCATGCCGCAGATACGCGGATACTTTTATTTTAACCGTAATGCGCTAATGAATTGATACAACGCCGAGCGCGGCTTCCTCCCGTCCCGCGCGCCTCTATTCTTTATTTTACTCCGCTTGCTTTCCGCGAAGTAGAATCGGCAGTTGTGATGCAGTCGCGAATCTTTTCTGAGCGACTTATTCCGAAACATCGAACTAATGAACGTTCTGAAATAAAGCGATTCGTTAACTGTGGCAAACATTTTCAGATGTGCAAAACATTTCTTCGATTATATTTGGTTGGTGCGCTTTCTGTGTGAAGTAAATTTAAATTAATATATGTATTTTAACGTAACAAAATATATATACGTATGATACATAATTAAAACATAATATTATAGAGGAGAAGATAGGAATATGAGCATGTATAATTCGAGATAGCAAGATATAATTGTGATCTTTTAGTAAAACATTTTATATAATACGGTAATTTAATATATTAATGTTATAGTAATTTATTTAAAATTATTTGTAACATATATGTAGAAAAAGAAATTTTAAATTTTAAAATTCAAGCTTCTAATATAATTGAAATAACTCTCGAACGCTCGAACGTTTGATTTATTGCACAGAAATATCGAAGATGGTAAAACTATTTCTGTGAACGTTCATAGACTTGTATAAAATAATTTAACAAGGAACACTTTCGACAAACGTTCGTCTGAATTCGAAGGTAAAACCGCAAAGCGAGCGGAGTTTTAGCAAAGGAAATCGTAAAAGAGGATTTGTGAAGGGCGAAAAAGGGAGTCGATGAGGCCAGCAAAATCCAAGAAGAGAATGAGGGGAGGGAGGCAAGACGGATGGGTAACGGTAACGATAAAGAATTTAAATCTTGCTCTATCTTAGCGAGCGCCCAATAAATCCTCGATAAGACTTGATTCCACGAATCGGGCTATTAAAGTCGCTGCGCGAACGCTCGATCACCGGAAGTCGCCCGTTACTGCGGTCAACGGGGCATAATTACTCAAGCATAATGATCGCGGACCGTCGATCCGAAAGAAGGCAATCGAATGATATTCGCGGGGCACTAAAACGCTGCGTTTCGATAATGCGTTTGCGGCGGGAAAGAACGACGGTTATCGTCGCGCGCGCAATTGCGCGCGAAGATAGCCACGATATACTGTAACAAAAACCGTCGATCGAGCGTACACGCTCTTGGTAATCGCCAGTGCATTCAATTTGAATCGGTGCATCGCCTCTGATTTCCCTATCTAAATCGCCGGGTGCATCAGCCGGCGCATCAATTGGGCGACGTTATCGTAAACATAGAACGTACATATAGACACGTCTGATCGGGGCTCGAATTCGATCGATCGATTCGAATAATAATTGCGAAGCGACTGATCTCTTCGGGACTCCGAAGCAATTGGAGGTAAGGGAAATAAGTCACCCGTTCAAGATGGGAAACGATGAAGAAGTGTGCCTTCTCGCATACGGCGAACGTCGGAGGAAAAAAAAGACGAGAGATCGAGTAAAGTATATATAAGATAGAAGGACGAGAAGAGAGGCATGAATGAAGGACGGGGGGGAAGGGAAAGGTAGATAACTGATGAAGAAAGAAAGAGACAGAAAAAGAGAGAGAGAGAAAAAGAGAAGAAAAAAAGAGAGCTTACGGACTTCACTTACCTATTGCCCGGGGCTGGTAATGAATTCGTCTAATGGGTCGTAAAGAATGCGATCTTATGGAGCGGAGAGGATAAAATAAAATATCGCCAGAGCGGCTACCGATTCTCGAACGGCCCTTAAACTAACCTTCGCCTTAAAGAAACGAGCCCTTATTCCTGCCAATGGTATTTAAACACTACCGCTGATACGCAATCGCGTCGATGAGGACTACTGTGATGTAAGAAACTCGTTCTTGTTGTCTCTCGATGCAGATGAATATGTAGACAATATCAATATTGCTTCAATATTTTTTATAAATATTCATAGCAATGCAATTCTCTAAGATTCTGCGTGTGAAAATTTATATAAAGTTATTCTCTAAGAATCACTGTCAGAAATTGAAAAATCGCTGACGATATCGAAATCGGTAATTCTTAGGCGATTGGCCCACCGATGAACACGCGCAGGTCTTCTTTTCTCCAGAAGCTTGCAGGATCGTTCTTCTTCGTTTTCTCTATATCCTCACATTCGACCACCGTCTACGCGAATGTCTCTCCTCTGTACTTTTCGTCTCATCCTCGCAGCGCAATCCGCATCCGCGTAAGCGCAGTTCGTCTTGAACACATCCCGACGTTTCTGTTCTTTATGTGCGCTACGCCAAGAGCTATGGGGATCCTAGTTACTATCTATACCCTCGGTGACTTCTCTTTCCCCTCACTCTTTCTCCGTGTTCACAAGTACCACCGTCGTTGCCGATTCCCCGTGTCCCTTTCCGCCACCGATGGGTATATATGGGTACCGGATATCCATCGGAGTCCAACGACCCCCCTCGATTTCCCCGCACGTTCTCTGTATGTCTGCTCTGGCACACATACATGGTCTCTTTCTCTGTTTCTCTCTCTCTCTCTCTCTAGCCGATAGTCCTTCCCTGAGCATTCGCGATGTTCGAAAGCGAGAGCAGAGGCATTAGAGAGCCACCAAAAACCAGGAGAGATCCGACGATAGCCCAAGATTTGTAGCGGTCGTGGCCGGCCGATAACCAGCGTGCGCTGGTTGTCCGTGTGCGAAGGACCGTTCATTCCATACCCACTTCATGCCCGGCCACGTCGATGACATCGAGGCTTAATCCTTGCCTAGTGGTCATCCTATAATACGTAGTTATGTCGCAGGGGAATCGACGACTATCGTGCAGCCGCTTGTGCGCCTGACTCGAATCTCCAGCCCTTGCGAATGTCGTTTATGGCATCCTGTATGAACGACAACTATATATCAGAAATAATTCAGAAAATATTTCAGAAAAAAGAAAGCGCAATAGAAGAAGCGTATATTATTAAAATGTTTGCATATTTTTATATATAATAATAATGTGTATACATTTATTATCTATATTTTTCTTATATATAATTAAATATCACACAAATTAATTAGATACAAGCGATATCGCTCTTGTAAGAATGGATACACGATACGTGTGTCTTTCTCTTTTTATCTCTGTCTTCTTCGAACATGTCATATTGCAAAATTTATAAGAACTTGACGAATGTCATCTTTGCTAACCTACATATATTGATACCGGACAGCAGTCCGGGTTCTCCGCGTCAATACGAATTCGGGAAAGGCGCGCTAACTGCCGATCCGATTTCAAAGATGGCAAAGACAAGAAGACCCAGGTGTTTTTTCGACGAGTTCGTCGTTCGAGGTGGCTGCGCACAAGGATTTTAATCCTGTTACTACGTGACTCCGGCGGCGGATGATGAAGATGTCAGTTGGCCGAGAACGCGTGGGAGAGCCAGCTGGATATGCCGCGCTTGGCCGGTGGGTGTTCACACTCTCGTTCGTGCGTTCTGTGCACCAAGTTTTCTACCCATCTTCTTGCTCTTTCTTCCACCCTGTCCTCTCCCTTTTTCTCTTTCTCTCTTTCTTTCTCTACCTTCTTCCTTGCCATTTCTATCTCTCGGCTTTCTACCTTTTTTTGCTTCTCGTTCCCTCCTCGTCTCGTTCCAATTTAGTTTCGTAAGATACGCGCGATCTGTACATCTACTTTACGACGGTCGCACGTGCATACTAAGAGGGCCCCCGCAAAAAGAAGTTGCGCTTAAGGGTAAGGCGCGCCTGATCAGGTAAGCTACTATCTGAGTAAGACGCGACTGCCTCGTTACATTTGTTCTTCACTTTACACAAGTCCTGTGTACCGTGAGCAACAGGCTTAAGTTCACGTAACAATAATAAAAATTCCGCAACGACGCATACGCCGCGGAATCGTGCGTGGCATTTGCATTTCAGATTAGTGAATTTTATGTTCCGGCCGTCGCGCGCGCTTCTTTGTCATATGTGGAACACGATTCTCGCGATCGATCGACATAACAATCCAAAATTCAGAAAGATCTTCGTCCTCTTTTGGGAGACAATCGCGACACGTCGCGTCGTTTTAACGACTTGTCGACATTAAATGTTTCGAAAGAAGATACTAATTAAAAGAAAAGAAAGAAAAATGTAGCATGATATATTCTGAAAACGCAAAAAAGCAAATATGACAGTAAGATGAAGAATTCTTTGTTTAAGAGCAAGCAATAAAATCGTCGAATAATTGCGTCGGTCAACGAAAAAGAGAAAAAAACTTTCGTGGGCAGTGATTAACGATGCTTTACGCTTGTCGGTGCGTCGCCTTGTCAGATATTCGGGTTAGCATAACATCGTAAAATACCTCGACGTAAGCACAGATACACTGCGAGACGGGCACTTTGCGCGATGTCTACGTGTAAGCTACGCGCTTTCTACATCAACCATGAGATCGAAAATCACGGCGGGATTGCTGTAAATAAATAGCTGACTGACGACCTCGCAAACTTCTCTTCGTTAAACATTTGCGTTGGCACTGATGCAGAATTCATCGCGAATATTTCGTCGAACTTATAGGAAACGCGATAAAGTAAACGATGTATGTAACAGACAACACTATGATTCCAAATCGCTACTATAACATTTTATAGCACAATTATTGAAGTATATTCCGCACATCAAACGTGCGAATATAAATATATACATTTTACATTGCGATTTTTTAATTATCAAAAACTTTTGCTTGTGATCATAATGGCAAACGTAAAATTTATATGTAAAATTTATATATCACGAATAATATGTACACATATATAAAGAGATATAAAATTTCATAAATCTGCTGCTAAAAACATTGTTTTACGCCAGTGATATATTTTTAAATAATTATATTTTTCAATACCATTGTTAATATAATATGAATATTCTGTAGTATAAGTAAAAATCAATATAAAACGCAAATAAAATAACAAGCAACGGATGCATATGGAATTACTATGCAGTTAAAAGTTGTAATCCTCTCAAAAAGAGGACGTGTGTTACATACTTTATATTTTGCGGTATTAGTAGAAAAAATATCGCCATATTTTCTTAAACTAGATTTCAAATTATTTTGTTTTAAACACATAAACCTGTTTCATCTAAGAACAAATCTCAATCTAGATGTTTTGCGATGACATATACAGAGGTGGACGTTAAATGCATCTCGATTGTTTCGTTTTAACTTCGCCGTAGGGCAATTGATAAATATCCGAAACTTGTAAGCGACAACAGCAATGTGATGTTATTATCAATGCGTCGTTTCGAATAATTATCAATCGTTCCTCGTACATTAACTGCATATAGAATTTACATGAAGTTCCATGAGTCGTATTAATGATCTCTGAAGAGAAAGAGAAAAAGAAAGAAATAACAAGAGTAAAAATCTAATATCATCGCGCGCGCGCGCAAGGAAGAGATCCAAGTGGAAATGGGAACGGGTTAAACAAAGATATTATCGCGTAACAGATGAGACGAAATGCAAATCGCCATTCGTTCTCGGCGATATCCTGGCAAGCGTATATCATCTGACTCATCGCCCGAGTTCATGACAATTTGATCCGAAAGTGCGCAGGAAGAGAGAGAGAGAGAGAGAGAGAGAGAGAGAGAGGGAGGGAGAGAAAGAGAGAGGGGAAAGAGAGCCGCTCTCTTCCGGCGCGGCTCCCGGCGATAAATCCGCGGTGTTGAGGTCGCGGTGTCTCGAAACTGGTGCAATCTTACCACGAAGGTCGCCGCGTTCGCGACGACCTCATTATAAGAGACTGTTCGTCGGCGAGGCGACGCGGGTGTCGCGCGGGGGTGGAAAGGGGCGCGAGAATCTGTCAGGGCTGCCACACTCGAGCACAGATTTACAAGGCTGCCGCTGTTTTACGACCCCACAAAGTGCCGCTCGCTCGCTGAGCACTCGCGCGCGCACACACATACATGTACGAATATTTTACACAATGCGGACGCATGTGCGAGTACTATAAAGAATACCGGCACGTTCGCGCGGCTGCGTACGAGCGCAGGCTTATAAACACGTCATTCTATCGCCTCGCCAACCGCATTATTCAGAACTTTACAATAACGCTGTTTCGCGTCTAATAGGTCCGGTCGCGAATTATAGATTTTGCCGGGCGATTTGCGTCAATTTCCCCTTCTTCGGGATATCAGACAAAAGTACATCGACCGCTTTGGATGCGCTTGAACACGATTCGAATTACGTTTCGCGAGACATTTATCTTTCTCATTTACGTTTGATTCTCAAATTGAAAAACGAAAAAGAAAAACCGAAAAACATAATGAAAAACGAAAACACGTTGGACACCACTTGGTGGCCGTCTGTAATTGAAATTATATACAATAGATAGGCGGTGTTATACTCGAGAGCGCGCGTTTGAATTATTCACGAGACAGAATTACGCAGTTTGTTGTAAACAGTAATTTATATTTTGCGAAAATAGATTTCGTGACGCTGTTTGTGAAATGCAAGTTGCGATTTGGCGTAATAAATCGCGGGTGTTTAAACGCGACATATTTTGCGATTATTCGCAAATTCGTACATCCATTGCGAATTGCATATGTTGGCAAATTTATTTTATTATATAGGCGCAACTAAATGATAAGCCGAACATCCATTATAATGAGCCCGTTACCTGGCTCGCCTTTGACGTCAAATTTTTCAGGAATTATCTTCCGCCGTAGTCATCGTGACAAATAACACGGTTGATCGCGAAAGAGCCGCATGATTTACGGCCTGGGAGCACAGCGGCGATCTTTGTAGTCATCTGAAATAACATCTCGAAAGCGGCTTCTGATTACTGAGCATGTTTTATCGAGCTCCCTACTTGCGAACTTAGGCGATAAGGCTAATGTCAAGTCTAACGACCACTTACGCATATCAAGTAAATTTGCTTGAAAATTACGAATCAAGTGTGCTCATTTATCGTGTAAACCCGAGGATCAACGTCCAGTTCGCGGTTCGATCTTGTTCTTTACGTTTTGAATTCATATAAAATTAATCCCCGCCATATATTATAACTGTGTTACATATCCGCTCAATAAATAACATTCTTCTATTTATGAGGTCTACGCTTCTTCGCGCGGAGGATACCTTCGTTCGCGCTTAAGCCGAACGAGATTGAGCCTCGTCGAGATGCGTACATCTCGACGCACTTAATTCACGGATTTGCGCACTGCATATACCAGTTTTCGCAGGTAACGCTTAACGAACGCATCCGATGACAAGTAAACGTCACACAGGATGGCGCGTGAAAAGCGCAGATTGCGGAACGTATAAATTATTTCCGGGCGAATGTCTCGTCTTCGTTTCTCGTCATATTCGAGATATAATAAACTTTCGAAGCCTCGTCGTGTTCACACGGTCACAAGTTATCAATTCTCCGGAGGCGCGCCCGTGATTTTTGCACGCACGCTCGAGGCCCTCGGAGGAATATAGAGCTGGCTTTGTGGATTTGTTATCAAGAGAAGGAGACAGAGGTCCCTGTCGAGCCCGCAGGTGTCAGGACGGTGTTTTATTGCGGTGTAATCGAGCCGACGGAGAGACGCCGGAAATGGTCGCAGATAGTCGACGGCGCAGGAAGCAGTCGTGGGACCTCACACGACGCGACTGTCGAACGTCTGGCTTGGTTTTCCATCAGGCTGACAATTTTCTTAAGCCATAAAAATCTCGAATGTAACATGTATTTCACGAGTTCTCCAAATATGTAATCAGCTTCAATGACTAACGGCTCGTAAACTCGTTTCTTCATTTCCGTCGCCAGATAAAAAGTATTTGGTACATAACGAAGAAAAATGAAAACGAATGGAAGAAAATAATTCTAATTTGTGAGCGTTTATAAGCGAGTATGATATATAATGGCTACGGATGTGCTAAGAGTAAATAAAGTAAAGCGACGTTTGATATCTATGACTATAAGTTATTTCTCGTGAGAGATGCACGGAAGACAGGACCAGCTCTTACGTTTACTTTGCACATAGCGCGATTCTCAGAGGCAGGGGAATCAAGTCAAGGAATACGGACATTTATCCGACTGCTCTAAGTTATTACTCGATAACTTGTTTATGTGTGTCCCGATGTGCGAGACAAGGAGCAAATGTGAATACCGCGCTTACTTTAATCGATACGTACACGCTCGATATTAAGCCGGTCGATTAAATCAATTACGGGAAACGCTACTGGATTTAGTGCTAAACCGAACGCCCGGCGCGGGACGAGTTGCTCGAATAAATTAACTGGATATAATCGTCGAACCGTTAGCCGTATATAGGCGTATAAATAATATCGACAATATTCTCTTCTACAAAGTTTCCAATGATAAAGTGCAAGTCTTCCATGGGCGTTAAGACTTATAAATAATTTCAAACATTCAAGCAAATTTTACAGTATCAGCGAGCGTTTAGCGCAGGGGTAATTAGCATTGGTCTAATGAACACTACGTGCTTGATGACCGAGAGAGGCATACATTTTGGAAAATTGTCAAGCGTCTAAACTTTTTGTGCTTATGAAATTTTATTTTATATTTTATATCTTATTTTTCCAAAGAATTTATAGAGAAATTATATAAGTATTAAACAAAAAAAAAGAGATGTTCTAAGTTTCTTTTTAACTTTAATTGTTTTTAGAACAGTAAAAAATCCAACGCGATAACAAAAAGATGAAGAAAAAATTATACCAATAATGTTCGAAGAACTTACGGAATTGTATATAATGATACAATTCCGCGTTTTAATAATAAATTCGGCAATTGTACTTCGGCGCGTACGTTCGCGCTTGCGGGAAATAGTCGTATGATTTCGTAATGTTCGGAAAATGACCTTACCGTATCAAGAAATCGAGAAAATCGAGAAGCAAAAGGTATACACACAGAAAATTGAACGCGTCTCTCTCTCTCTCTCTCTCTCTCTCTCTCGCGGTGAGTAGTAAGACGGAGATACGCGCGAGAGTACAACGAGGGCGGCGGCGCGGGCGAGAAGGAGAAAGAATAAGAGTGAGGCTACTATTTCGCAGTTTCTTATAAATATTCATTCCTCCTTGCCGATGAATCAGAGGGGCTCGAGCCTCGCGCTCCAGGCGGTAAGTCGCGTTAAGAGCGCTAACGAGCGACCCCTCCAGTCGTGCGGGAGAGAGTTTCTCTCTTCTCACTCTTCGCAGTCGTCACCGTCGCTGGGCAGGAAGGAAAGAGGCAACTTAGACAGAGAGCGCAAAAGGAAGAAAGAGCAATAGAGGGAGTAAGAGGTGGCCCTTCCGCCTTCCCCGAGCAATTCCACGCGGCAACCGCGCGGCGCGCTGAGTTGTGCGAATTTGTTTAATTAGAAGTTAGGCTGGCGATACATTAGCAATGTAAATACTCTCTTTGCCTCCATCTCCTTCTCCACCATCTTCTCCATCTTGCCCTCAACTCGTCCGCCGATCTCTTTCTTTGTCGACTGCGCGGCCGGCAATCTTGCCGTCCCCCGCAAGAGCGAAGTCGGCGTTTCGTCTGTTGCCGGGGACACACGGCGTGATTTAACGTTTCTGTTTTGACTCAGCTCTACGTTGATTCCGCGTACGTCGGTGTGTTACGTATGTGTTTTACCGGGCGCAACGAGCGCACAGTGCAGCTATACGTATACGGAACCGTTATTATAATAATGATTTATGACGTTTATATCGTCTTAGTGATATAAATTCAAAGTTTGTTGCGACCGACGGCTTCCCGACACTGGCCCCGGCATTTTGTGTAGGTGTACGTCCGGTTGCACGCTCTGATATATACGTGTATATGTGTAGCGCTAGTCTCGTATGTATAACGTCGTACGTGCCAAAGCACGGTCGGCAATCGAAGGCTGGAGGATCCAAGCTCGAATGCGCTAGAAACTTGGATGCTGAACGTCCGTGCAATAAACTACAGTTAACGCAATACATATATTGTGAGAGAGCTGACAATAGATAAGATCATTTAATTTAAAGGAACTCTTGAAAATAAGAAAAAATAACTGAATTTTTAATAATTACACTTAAACTGTATTATAAGTATAAGATATAAAATACAAATTTACATATAATCTTATTTTAATGTTTTTTACCTAAATGTACGGTATAAATTTACACAGAAGTGATTTAAAAATTCTTAAAGCTATTAAATTCAGATTAACCTAAGCTCTTGCCAAGTTGAGAGCCACGGGGTCATGGATGTACGAGAGGAAAGCAGTGGCATCACACTCCGTCCAACGTCATCTAATTATGTTTTACGCGGGACAGTGTAATAACTTCCAAGGCTATGCCTCCGCTTTACATTTCTTGCTGGCCAACTCGGAGGACTCACGCACGCAATGAGATTTTCCTCGACGATTCGAAGGCGAAGCCGAGTGCGGCCTTCAGAGGAGTGACCTTTTTTTTATTTTTTACAAAAGCGTTTATTCTTGAAAAACACCGGCAACGTCTCCACGGCGACCAATTTTCTTTTTCCAATGTTTCATTCCGAAGAAAATGTCTTTCTTCGGCGTAACTATAAAACGCTCGCGCGACGTGAAAGTTCGCCGCTAAATCTAATCGTCGTTTTTGAGCAAAACTCAATTGACTATATCAGAGATATATTTCATTTATTCTGACGCTTCAAATTGGCTTTCTCTTTTTGCAATTGTTATGACATCGAGCGGCACAATGGAAACATGTTTTTTTAAAGTGTCGCGCAGATCTATAAAAGCACGTTATTACAAACCGATGAAATCTCACATGAAATTATTACGGATAAAGAATATACGGAAAAGAAAAGGGTGACAAAAGTGTTTGTATGTGCGAGCTTTCTCAAGATTAAGCATACATTATAGCCGCAAGTTTGTACTCGAGTAAACGAGCACGATTAAGCATGCGTATGGATAATTTAAAAAAAAGCTACGAGCACGAAGCGTGAACATGTTAGCTGTTGTGACGGGACACGTCGTGTTGCAGCAGCCACCAATTATGCTAAACACTCTTCCTATCCTAAAGCAGGAATATCTCAGGATCCTTATGTCGAAAGTGGTTTCCTGCGTCGGAAAACTGGTTCTCGGAGTTGCAACTCGATACTCGAGCTCTTTCAAATATACCCCCCTCGATATCTCTCTTATCTTCATAAAATCGAGATTTGTTCCTGCGGTTAGCTGCTGTACTATTGAGTTCGTCATCAGAGTCAAAATAATACACTGGGCAATATCTATACAGAGCATAAACATTGATACGAGCATATGAAATGTAGTATTTACCATTGTAGTATGCTTTCTTAAAATACATGTTTTATGATAACGAGTGTCAAAGATGTAAATATCGTAAATTCACGTTTACATCTTAAACCGATTGAATTTCTATATACGGTCAGATATTTATTAAAGAAATAATTACAACAAAGTATTTATATATGCTTAAAGTTCAAAACTAACAATTAAATATATCTTTAAAAAAAAATATCCGAAACATTGGTTATAATTAATATTTACGTATCTAATAATTATTTGTTTAATAAATGTCCGATACATGTCTGGCCATTGAAACATTTATCTTACAAAGTCGTTCTTAATTAAACCGTGAAATAAAACTAAAAATTACATAACAATGTGAATTGTTTCATCGTATCTTGCAAATTCAATATTTCGATACAGGCAATAAATTTGGTGCGTGTCTAAAATCTCATTGATTTACAATGAGAGAGAGAAAGATAGAAGAGAGTAAGCTCCGCTGCAAAATAACGGCTGCGAAATATTGCGGATTCGAGACTCGACACGGAGGCTGCACCCGTAGAATAGAATATCCGCACGCGCGTCGTCGCGAGACAGGACATTAAGGAACATTAATATTTTGGCCGGTGAAGCACATTGGCGACTGCCCAAATGTCCTGACGGCGCCTCGGCTGATCAGGTACCGGCAGATTACGGAGGGCGACGCAATCATCCGTGCGTCGACTGTCGATGTCGCGTCTCCCGCTGGCGAAGGACAGAGCGGGCGCGAAAGACAACAACGGCGACAATACGCGGAGGGATCGCGGTGTAAGCAGGAAGAGTCGAAAAAGGACGAAGAGAGATCGACGGCGAATGTGGCGCGCCGAGGTCTCCCCCTCATTGGTTCGCCCGAGATTAACACTCATAACTCATTCGGGACACGGAGTCGTGCGTCACTCCTAGCTATGCTATAATTGCCGACATAAATCAATCGCCCGATGAGATCATAAACCCGGGGCGATACAGTGCGCCAACAGATCCATATAACGCCAAGTGCAGGGCTGCATGTTAAATGTCAATTGATGTCGGCCTGACGTATCGGATTACTGCAAATGCTGCTGCGAGATGACGCGATGAACAGTCGCGAATTCGGCGCTGACGTTTCCTAAAACGCCACGTCTCTTTCGTGACGTTCTTAATTTTCCAAATATCATCATCTTTTAAAAGACTCTTGGAACAATGCCGAGTGTGCCCTCGTAAAGTACGGAAGACGCTATAAATACACGATATATTGTATGTAAATTGTACTAAGTTGCGCCTCCACAAGTGTGGTACAATGAAATTTTATTCATTTAACAATTTCACTTTTTTCCTCGCGTAATATTGGACGAGCGTGGTGAAATAACATCTTTGCATGTCGTTTGCCGATGTATCTTAACACCGACGCTAACCGCTCATCATGCATTCTCATATTTCACCTAATGCACCGTCATCTCCTGTTCGCCGGGCTTGCACCTCACCATCAACAAACTCGGTCGGCCGTTATTATCATAAAAAGCCAATGCGCACCTACGCTACGTACACAATTGCTGAGCGAGGTGAGAGAGATCTTACTCGACAGCGATTCAGCGAAGCGATGCAGGTAAATAACTCCTGTACATTACGCCGGTCGCTCAATGGGAGATGATTGGCCCAATTACAGGCAGCGTAGCAGAAAATGAGGGCTTCTCTACGTGGTCCCACATCCGAGGATACTACCGCTATCAGCCTCCATTGGCTCAGCGGAGGTGGCTCTCTTCGTCGGCTTCCTCGGCTGCGAGTCCCTCGCGATCGAGTCCTGATGGGGTCGCCCGGGTTCGCCTTCGATGACCAAGCGATGATTGCTCACGTCACTTCCCCGTTTACCGATAAGATCGCACCTTATAGGTCAAACCCACTCACCGATCCTCGGCGTTCTTCTTTACTCCTCGCTTTCGTCCCTCTCTTTTCCTTCCACTTTTTTTACTTATTTCCCTCTTACTCTCTCGTCATCTTTCTCCAGGTTCTCCAGACTTGTATCCGCGCGGTAACATGTGGCGATCGCGCAGCCTCCAGGGAATTCAATAACTGTAGATCATCTCGATCACGAGTTAACGCCGTGCCGCGCGCAGTCGTTTTACGAGCGCCTCGCGATATCTCTCATACATATATATCCACGTGTGGTATATATAAGGGTCTCTCTTTCTCAGGTAAAACGAACGATTGCTCATTCTCCGCTGATTGGGATTCCGAAAATTACGATACCGTGCCGCGATCATCTTTTAAGATCCTCTCGCGAAATCCCATCGTAAAGGTCGGAGAAAAGTGCTGAGATTAAGCGTGACAAATGTACGCGGCGGTCGATTACATTGTTTAACGAAGCCCCGGTGCGATAGAGAAGCCTCGTTGGGAAAAAGACTTGTCGATGTATCAATAACGTTGTTCCACGCCGAGATCACGTATATACTGATATTTAATGATAGCTATTCGACACATAACGTTTCCTTCGATAGAACGTCCGCTATTTGCCACATTAATTAGATTTTGCTACGTTCGTGTATTGCTTGTGATTACAACACGTAGCAATAAATGACATGAATCATCCTATTAAGCAAACGAGTATTAGATCTGACAATTTTCATACATTCTAACATTTACGAACAGTCTTTTGTTTGTACCACAAAACAGAGTCAAATATTGCACAATGTAATTCAATGTAGAAAAAGCTTTAGAGATGAGTTTAGCCTTTCGTTGTTTCTCCTCTCTATTCGTCCCGCGTTCGCTCGCTCTACCTTCGACCCTCGGAATCTCGTCGGTGGACGGGCACCTATATGCGCGCGGCTTACGTGGCCCGTTCGCGAAGTCTAAATATTGAGACGGTGTTTATTTAGCGGGGAGATATATGATATGACGCGGACAATATAATGCATTGTATTCAAATACGGGAGCTCGCGAATCGTGACCGGGAGCAACCGCGGCGAGGCGCAGCTTCCACCATCACTATCATCTGCGGCACCACTACTATCACATAGCCCGCAAGTGGCCGTCAAGCAGACCTCTTCTCCGCGCCCCTCGTTCCACTCCACCCATATAAATAATATTCCGCGGTCGGATTCTCATAGGATTAGACTCGCGGCCGAGCCTAGTCGTCGTCCTCGTCGAATCGCAAAACCGCGCACTTACGTGCTCACGTACGTACCTCTTGCGGTGCGAGCAGGAGCTATATTACACGGTGATGGTACCGAGCAAGGGAGCAGGCTACGTATCTGCGTGACAGAGAGTCCGCGCGTACATTACCAGTTATCTGCGGTCCATATCAAATGCGACCGAAGTCCACCTCGCTCCACGTCGTGTGTATTGTAATACTATATGTACACTCTGTTCCCTCTGTCTCCCTCGTGCCCCTCTCCTTCCCTCTTCTAGTAGCTACTCTGCGACAAGATAAAAATGCATTCGTTCGAACCTTCTTCTACGACCATCTCGCGTAATATATTCACTAGCGAATTCACTGATGCATTATAATTTTCTCATCGGCAGTTTATCAGTAAACAAGTAATGTGCAGTCAGACGTGATTTACAAAAAGACAAAAAAGTGTTTAGAATGCATCCTTTTTTCATGCGGCACACATTTACAAAGGAGGACGCAACATCAAAATCGAAATGCCGCTATTTGTGATCCAAAGACGATAGGAATGGGCGTCGGTGGTCTTTCTACGGGTGGGTGGGCCGGCATTATACGACTCGTACGCATGCACGCGTGCATTACGATCAGTATGCGCAGAGCGAGCGAGCACACGGCGACGACAACGAGCATGACGAAGTCTTCCGCAACGGCGGCGCGGTCGCGTCGCGTGGCCCGCCTGCATTCTCTCATTTTCGAGTTCTCGACGATAAATATGTAATGCCCGTTTCCTGATTCATCGGCGTGCGTGTCGTTACCGGATGCTTCTCGGAAGTTGGCGTGACAAATAGTTTTACCGGATGTCATAAACCCGGACAGTTATTAATGTCACTTCACGTCAGCGCGGATCCATATATTTTTACATCTGTCAGCGAAACTTTTAATCTACAATATTAATTATTTTAACGAATTAAGAAATCGAAGGCTCGTACAGTTTAAAACTAGTGATGAAATTTCACAGGTGATAAGAGCCGATCGCTGGATGTTTTGCGAATAAATATATTTAAATATATTTATATTTTAAGAGTGTAAATTCTTATACATTATTTTTGAATTAAAATTTTCAATTCCTAAATCCATATAGGATGCTATAGATTTATTAATTATTTTATTTGTCTCTTCACTCGTAAAGCAATTTGAAACTCGTTTTTACGCTTTTTATTATATTTTGTGCGAATTGATAAAAATCGATGAGTTTCTATTTTAAACGCGTCTTCGCAATATCATATAGATAGAACGTAACAGAAGGGAGGGATGTTTCAACGATGGAAATGTTATTACATTGTTATTGGCAAAAATATTGTATTCGGTTGTTCGCAGATTTGAAATAACACACTCGTTAAATACAGATGCGATAGCTTATGGATAAAATCAAGATAAGACCAATCGAACGGTGACGCGTCGTTCATACTTGGCGTCTTCTCGAAAAATCCTGAAATCTGCCGAGAGTGCTCAGTCGCAACGGCAACTTCTTGGCCACTCGTCCTCGTAAGTTTCTGGAGGTGACGGGTGGCCGTAAGAGGAAGATGGCGTCCGACAAGACGTAATATCGTTCCCATCGTCGACTCACTCAGTGTCGTCTATCCCGCGTCGTTCTCCACCACTGGACCCGCGCCCCATTCCGCCACCTCATATATCTTTTGTTTCTCAATACTTTCGTCGAGCAGTTTGTTATTGCCCGATGTAGACTAGATACGTGCGCCAAGCGAACGAAATGGGCCTGAGAGCGAATATAAGCAATGGGGAGCGAGAGAGAGAGAGGGAGGGAGGGAGACATTAAACGGCAGAAAGAGGACGCAAAGCGAGGAAGAAGAGAAAGAACGGCTAAGCGAACCTACTGACACAAGCTACCGATAGCTACCGGAGCTGCTCAAACTAACAAACTCGGGCTGTACCTCGAACTCGAGGGAGCAAACGCGCGCGGGAGTTGACGAGGCGAAGCGGCTCGGAGAACGAGAGAAACAGAGAATTCAGGACAAAGTTTCGTCATTGCGAAATGACACGAGTGGTCTTTATAGCGGCAACGCCAGCTGAGAGAGACGCCTCCGCTCTGTCGGCGTCCTGCTCCTTCTTTCCCCGTGTATTGACAAAAGTGTCGGTTGGCTTCGCCGCCTCTCGTAGTTTCGTCGCGCCATTCCCCGATATTACCGCCCCGTCGAGGCCCTTCGGCGCGGGGTAGGATGAAGGTGATTGCGACGAAATCATTGCGAGAATAGAAGAGGTGCCGCAGTTGGGAACTCATAAGACGTAAAACCGCCTTACCGACAGAAGAGGCGACAACGGCGGCGGCTGCGAAGGAACGTCAGCAGCTCCTCTAATCGAGAAGGGAAGAAAAAAGAGGAAGGAACAGTCGCGACTGCGACGGCTGCTGCTGCATCGAGGAAATATCCGCGAATCGCGAAAATTATCACGTTGCCGTCGCGGATCCATATCGATCCGACGACGTCTGTTTATTTGTTACGCGTTCCGGGCTAACGAGACAAACAAGTTTTCGCTTCATGATTAATTTATGACTACTCCTGATTTGTAGATATACCAACGGATGTAGCAATTAATTACTCGAGTTGTGTGCTCCAAGTAAACTACGATATTTCTCCGATTTATACGTGTATCGAATTATACGTGCATGTAAATATATACGTGTGTACATTACTTTTTCTCTGATAAAATTTAACGAGTATGCTGAGTCTATACACATCTGGAAAGCACCGTTCAATGGAATCTCCATGTGAATTCTTTGGTCTCCTTCATTTGTTTAATGCTATTCAGCTTTCAACGTGCGATAACGTCGAACGTGTAATCTTCGTATTAGGAAAATAAAATTTAGAATCAAACGAGATCGCATTTAGAGTTAAGTGCGCGTTGGTAAATAAGGTTGCGAGAATATGGATCATTATCTCTTTAACTTTTTTTACTCGCTAATGTAATTTACTTTACTAAAACAAATCGCATAATAATGTCGGTAAGCACTCAGAGGCATAATTGGATCAATTAATATCGCTGATTCGCGACGGTTGCTTCATCTCGCAGCAATAATGATAAGAAGGGAATGAAATGCGGAAGAGACGGCGGCGGCGCGGCGCGGTGGCGACGGCTTCGCCAAAAAGAGCACAAGCGTCCAATCGCAATCTATCAGAAGGGGCTAGTGACACTTTCGATCGGGTGTCAGCCAACTTCGCTCCCATCACTTTGACGCTCATCTGCCCGCCCTCACCTCGTCTCATCTCGTCTCGCCGCGGACCTCGTCCCTCGGGGTCCGTGGAGTCTGCGCTAGTCAACTCTACGATGATAAAGCAAATAGATAATGTCCGAACTTTAATTAAAACCGGACGGCTGAGTGACATATTTGATTACCCGAGAATTTAATTAATCGCCTCGCGGACCTACCCGGACGCGACAAGGGCGCGCAAAAGCGGAGGGGAGACGGCAGCCCGATAAGTCGCGGGGTTTGTATTGCAAAATTATCATCTCGTTGTTCGTTTCTCTGTTTTTTTCTCCTTTCTCCCGTCCATCCTCGCTTCTGGAACGGGCCCGACTTCAGCTAACGAGAGGCTAATTAGTCGTGTGAAATTACTCGCATTCACCGCCGCGATAAGCACCAACACTCGTGCGCACGTACGACCGTGGCGGCTCGCTGAAAATGGCATATCGTTTCCTTTACGCTCGTCCCGCTTCTCCTCTTTTCGATCGCGCACGAGAGAAGCTACTTCAAGCACGATTATCATTTTTATTGTTATTCCCCGCTGTCGGCGCGGAAGAGCCGAGCTGCCGTGCACGTTGTTGACAACGCGCAGTTACTTTATATTTAATTAATGGCTGATGCGCTCTCGGACTGGTACCAAGGCTGAACCTTTATCCGAGAAACGAAAAAAAAAAAAAAAAAAAAAAAAAAAAAAAGACAGCTAAGATAATTACTGTCTCGTACGATTCGATGATACGTATGTGATAAAGCGAATTTTTAATAACGCTATCAGATGGATCCGTTTATGTTCCAGCTGGTGATAATTAAAAATACGTATAACACGATAAGAGTTGCTTTTGTTTTATTTTTATGTCATTTTTTATTATTCTTGTCTATAGAAAAAAATTTATTCTGAAATTAAAATTAATGGAAATATTCTTCTTTCTCGTTATGTTCCAAATATTTTCTTAAGAAATATACATTGTTATTGTAATATAGCATTTTACTTGTATTGTAAGAAATATACATTGTTATTGTAATATAGTATCTTTAATATACTTATAATAAAATTTAAAAGTAATTGGAATTGGAAACATTTATCATGTAAATTACTAATTCTGCTGCATTTCTATCGTTTACTGACAAGTGGGGAAAGGCTTTGGCTGCGTGCGCGGCAACGATCAGGAGTTTTACGGCTTACTGTCGATTTCAAGCGAGAAAATCTCAAGGTTACAAGGATCGTTCCCCGAAGTAAGGTCACGTGCTGTATCCTGCGGTGGCTCCGTATGACCGTAGTCGCCACGCCGCGCGCACGCGTAAGTGACTCACGGATGTGCACGGAGGCGCTATAAAGCCTGCCTGGTAACCGCGGGACCCTCCGACGGTCGTTAAAGGAGAAAGAAGCAATGCTCACGTGTCTAATAGATTTCGCGGCGTTATTATTTCATTGCGCATGCAGCACGCGAGCCGGCCAATAATGTCTAGCCTTTAGCTCGAGTGAATCGAGACCGGACAAAATGGTCGTCGAACGAATTGGATTGCGCAGATTCCGGCAGCTCGTTTTCTACATTCTGCCCGTGCAACAGTCTCTGTATCGAGGTGCTTTCTCCATGCGGATTACCGATTAGCGGATTACGCGCGCCATAGCGCATCAATGCACCTGTGTCATGCGTTTAATTGTAAAATATTGACTTTACTGTGCTTCAATTATTAGTGACTTTATCAATAAAAAAGAAAGAGAGAGAGAGAGAGAAAGATTCTCGCGTTTGTATATTTCACCAATACAAAGAAAAGAGACTATACATACTAGAAGTAAATTAAAATTTTATTGATGTGAGCTTAAGCATGAATTGTAATAAAGTTATGGTCTTTCTTCAGATGCGGAAGTTGCACATTTGTATTCTGCGTATAGATGTTCAATTTCTCGATATAAATTATTTTGTTAATGTAACTCTTTCTCTCTCTCTCTCTCTCTCTCTCTCTCGCATTCCACAAGAATAAGAATGTGTTTCAATACTTCTTGCGCAAAAATATGTATCGCGCTACTCTATTTCGACATAGACAAATTGATGCGTACTTATATTAGCTACTCTTACGCTTCGCGCTGAAGAGGATCATCGGCCAGCTCCCTAAATTAGCAAATTCTCGTATCCATCGGGCGCGCCGTCAAAGTGAATCGCGGTGCGAGATCGTTAAAAAAAAAAAAAAAAAAAACAAAGAAGGTTACAAGGCGTCGCTCCTCGCGAAGTGCATTACGCACTCCGAAGAAAAAGGATGCGGTGTGCGAGAGCGCGGCCGAGAGTCGTTCGGTCAACTAATCATGTGAAATAATTACATTTTGTTTTGGCGGCGGTTGCAGCGCAGTGGCTGCAATGTGGCTGATGGACATCAAACCGTCACGCGAGGGATGTCTACGCTCACACGCGCATTAAGACTCCCCGTCGGAAGTCTTCGGGACACAAGACGGTAAGACAGATTGTGCAAGTGAGATAGCTACAGGTAAAGGGTGCGCGCAAAAAGGGCGAAGCAGGGAAGACACCGACATGTACGTCGGTGAAGGGACAGCGAAGGATGTTGAAAAAGATACTCGCTTCAAGTTCTTGCGGCGAGCCACACAAGGAGAGCCGAGGTGAATCCCCATCAACGCTCGTCACGCCAGCTCAAAATACCGGAGCTCGCAATATTCATGACCACGGGCGAAGCGGCTACGCAGAAGATCCGCGCGCGTCTCGACCTTGCGAATCTCGTTCCAGTGATATGCGCGACGAAATGAAACGTGTTGTGATATATTCTAAGTTTTTTTTTATGTACGATAATGCACTTCTGTTGACAGGCTTGTCTAATTTCTGTTCTAATCAATGCTGCCTAAACTTACATTCGCTTCGAAAGAAAAATCTGTTTTTTTTCTTTTTTTTTTCCAAAGAAGTGTTTTATCCCTTAAACTCAAAAGCATTTATAAAAATTGTTATGTGTTTTTTAAAATCGTGTATTTTATTATTGTATATCAGTTAAAATCACATCCGTGTCGAACATTTATGATTGTTTCTCGTTAGTGAAAATATTATATAAGCTCGAAATTTGTTCCCAAATTTAAACCGCGATTGATGAAATCGCAGATTGTTTTTTTTTGGCTGTTGCCGCCTATGTAATCTTAAATAGTAATCTCGGCGGTCTCTTGCGCGCTATGACCTCGTTTACGGTCTCGAGTTTGCCGATCAGTTGGAAAAAGAAAAGAGGTTGAAAAAGAGAAGGCGATAGACGCGCGAGCAAGAATCAGACGCTGGACAGAAGAAGACGAAGAAGGAGAAAGATCGCCGTCAGGCTTTCAGCGCCGGGCTTCGCCAGGGCGTGCTGATCGTAAATATCGCGTGGCGCATCAGATATTTCGGAGGGAGCGACCGAGAGTTATGGCGGCCAGTTCGGTCAGACGAAGCGCACAGAGTCATAGGCAGGGAGAAAGAGAAAGATAGGGTGGGAAAGGAAAGAGAGAAGAAGAAAGAGATAGAAAGAGAGAAGGTGAGATCTACTCTATCGTAGTACGATGGTAAGAGCGATGGGAAGGAGAGGAAGAGACGAGCGAGACGAAGAAGGACGATGGCAGCTTCGGTATAGCATAACTTCAGGTATATCCAGTGCCAGTAAATTATACGCAAAGTGTACGCGGGGGCCCTCTCTACCCCGCCTGGCATCGACCCCTCCCCCGTTCCGGCAGTCTCCATCCTTTTCGTCCTTCCGCACCTCCTCCTCCTCACAGCTACCCACCCTCGACACCCCAGAGGCCGCGCCTGCCTCACGTACATCATTATGATTGATCGCTTCACCTTACTTTGTAATTAAAACTAGTTGCCATTGTGCCCAGCTCCGTGTGCTCGTTCGCCCGCTCCATCTCTCTCCTTCTCTTCGTTTCTCTCCTTTCACTCTCTCTCCCTCTCTTGTCCACATTTACATACACAGCGGCGAACCGGGAGCAACGGTGGCAGTGTGCGCCCACCACCAGCTATCGTGCAACCAGCCAACCAGCCAGACTAGCGACAGCAGCGAACCAGCAACGTCGGTCCTTCGTCGTCGTCATGAGAAGCAGAAGCAGGAACGGGGAACGCGTCGCATCGTTCGCTACCACGACGGCACCGCGAGACTAACAGTTATCGTGGAGCAGACCCCCACCGACGAGATCCTCGACGATCCTGTCGCTCTTTCCCCTTTCCATTCACCATACTCTCTACCAAAGCTGGTAGCTCGCCGTTCCTGAGTCCTCTCTCCGTTTACCCCCGTCCAACTCTCATCCGCCCTATACTCATCTCCTTCTCCCTCAGCCCGGACCAAGTCACCACCGCCACAATCCGGTGAGCGCACCCCTGTCTCTTCCCGGGAGCCATGCGTCATAGTTATCTATGCTTTTTGCAACGGAGACTGATTTAGAGCCGTCTAAGGACCCCGGGCCCTACGAAAATTAAATAATTGCTAATTTATGGCGTGGATCGAGCTGCTTGGCACCCCGAGACACCGGCTCGTCCCGCTCGTACGCTCGACAACGCGCGGATTCGTTGCGCAACGGTTTCCAAGAAAACAACGCGGAAGGGGGTTTGCACGACTTGGCAAACAAGGAAGGAAGCAAGAAAAGCGAATTCGATCTTCAGGCTTAATTGTTTCGAGCAATTAGTTTGAGAGACTGCACGCGACTCTTTTTCGCATGATTATTCTGACAATGTTGAGGAAAAGTTCTGTCTTGCAATATCAACAATTGTCTGGTTATCAAACCTATAGTGTTGTAAATCGAATTTTGATAACAATGTTTTAATATTTGACATTTCCTAATTTTATAAACATTTAATGTAAGTTTTTACAAAATTTCTCTAATTAATTTGTGCATCAAATCTCTTAATCCGTAACTGTACATGATATAAGACGCAAGGCGCGGTACATTCGATCGTTCAATGCCGAGTGTGTCTCTCCGCGCCGCGATATAAAATTAGATTCAGTGTGTCATATAATAAAAGATGACTGAGAGATCCTCAGAAATAACAAAACGTTTGCTGACGTGCTATCGTGTGCGGGGGGACGGAGCCACGACGAATTAACGGACGCGTAATTATAAAGCGCAATGCCGGGAGATCACGAGATTCGTCAAACGACGAGAAATGCCAAGACGCATGTTGACGCTCCTCCGCGCGCGCGCTCGCACTCACAGTATGCAAATTAATGGTGACGCGCTTTAATTCGGCAATAAATAGGGGTCACCCTTGCAGCGGCCATCAGACCATCGTTTACTCCGTTCTTTTTTGTTTTGCAACATGGGAAAGCTTCAGATTTATTTGACGCGTTTCGACAATATTTATAGATCCGGTTCGCCCTGACCGTGCACATGCGACGTCGGCGCGACTTAACGAAACCTTTCCTTTCTGCGCGCGCGAGCCCTCTCTTTCTCAATTTCTCCTCGCTTTCCTCTTTCATTCTTTCTGTTGTACTCCATCATAGTCTTTTCGTCTTTTCTTACTTTCTTCCCTCCTTCTCCCATCTCTTTCTCTGCCACGAGGACATAGCTTAAGCGTCTCCTGCGGTAACCCAGTTATGTTTCTGCATCGAGTTTTGTTCCACAATAATGCGTTAAAGTAATTTTTAATGTTTATACGAGTACTATTTAAAAATTATACATCTTCTGCATAGATACACGCGTGAATCAAGCATTTATATTTTATTTATTTTAATTAATAAATTATTTAATGTATAAGTCATGTAAATCTTAATTATTAGCAAGTTACAATACATTTTTTGCACTAGTTAAAATAATGCAACAATGTAAATTTTTTCTTAGTTCACAATGACTTTATTAGGGGAACTGATCATGTCTGAGTAGTCAACTAATCTGTAACGAAAGAAAGATAAAAAAAAAAAAAAAAAAATCATGAAAATTTATCGCTCAAAAGAAAAGGGGGCCACGGATATAAATCTCAGGTATTATAATGGGATCTGTCTATTATTAAAGAATGAGTGATTTAAGAGAGGGGTGGAGCGCCCGACTAAGCTGCACTGCCGAAGTGGGTGGGTAGCGAAAGGATCGTGAATTTGATCGGCAATTCAAGCGTCTATCTTTCTTCTTCAACCCTTACCATTTGATTGCTGTACTTTCTCTCTTATATGTGTACATACTCTGTATATATAATTATAATACATAAGTAAAAAGTTTTTCTAGAGAAATTAATCAAACTACTTGTGACAGAAATATAAGTACTTTTTTTTTATTTACTTGTACACACAATATTGTACAAAACACATATATTGTACAAAAAACAAAATTAAATAACATATTTCATGAACGTACGTTTTGAGTTCTTGATATTGCTGTTAATAAAGGCTGATTACTATCTATTTATCGCCATCTAATTATTCTTCGTTAAGTACTCAGCTTCCCCTCCTTCAAGCAGCCTTGCGGAAGTTGGATCGTGCCTGCTAGAACGACGATCGTTTGAAACTGTCCTGGCCTATATAATTCCAGTTATAGTTCTGAGTAAGTATATTTTACGCAATCTGATCACTTAACCAGATTGCGAAATTTTACATAGTTATTTACACTTTTACATTTGTCAAAATCTTTCTATTTTATCTAAATCTTTACTTTCTTTCCCTTAAATATTATCTTTGGTTATAAAGAATAGTGCAAAAAAGTGATAATTACACAATTATTGTTTTTTTCCAAAGTAAGTGTAGCAGAAAAAGTTTAAATCCAAGAAAGAGATAAAAAATATCTGAACAGTTATCAGGAAAGTATCTTATCTGTCTTCGGTAAAGTAGTACCGGAAACTATATACCCTCGCCCGACAGTAATTCCGACGACGTCGTAGAACAGTCAGCTGCAAGGGTCTTATTGATTTTAATATCAATCCGTCCACAGTTTTTATGATTACTGTTGGCTAGTCGCTGACAGATCATTGTAAAATGATAGAAATATATGTTCATATTTTTATACACTCTCTGGTTTTTCACATAAAGTAAATCTTTTGAAATATATAACATATAAATAATATATAACTAACTTTTCTATGTAATGCTACCATAAGTACGTAAGCATTTACTTTCGTAAGTTTTGCAGAAATTTCTTTGGTAAAAATAAAAAGAAGAACGAACATGTGCTCGTGGAGCTGATTTCAATGTACAGTAATATCGAAGTACGAAAGGCAGCACCTTCTTTGGTTCTGTCGATGCGTCCATCCATCGGTCCGTGGGTCTCGCTGGGA
This sequence comes from Pseudomyrmex flavicornis, assembly GCA_014825475.1. Lineage (NCBI taxonomy): Eukaryota > Metazoa > Arthropoda > Insecta > Hymenoptera > Formicidae > Pseudomyrmex > Pseudomyrmex flavicornis. The sequence continues at coordinate 23,854 of QVNW01000341.1, read as the reverse complement.
TATTTACGACTGACCGACTCATTGCCGCTGAGTTGAGCGAGCGGTCGCCACAAATCACGCCGAGAAAGCTGGCCTTTCTCTGCTCTGGGAAACGCCTGGCATTTTTCTCTGCCGGGGATAACTTTGACTTATTGGTGACAACAGAAAAGAGAGACGGAATGAAAAAGTTAGGGCGCGAGCGAGAGGTGAAAAGACGCGAGAGACATAGTATACTGCCAGTCTAAAAGGAAAAAAGACACGTGCGAGAGTGAAGAGCAAGATGAGACGGTGACGGAAGGAGAAAGAGAGAGAAAGAAAGCAACGATGTGGAGAAGTGTTGGGAGAAACGTTCCCCCGGGGGTGGAAACCAAGCTGGAGAGAAGAGGGGCGGAAGAGGGAGCATCGCGGAGGGTAGCGCGCGTCTGAATGTCAGCTGCTGCCAATAAATAATGTCGTACATTGACGTACGGCCGGCAACTAATCATCCATCGTGCGGCCAAATCAGCTAGTGATTTTTCACGCGTCACAGCGCGCCGCGCGTGTGAATCGTGCCGCGGGATTACGCGCCGCGTGCAATCATTTTCCTTCGAGACCGACAGAAGTTACAATGCGTTTGAAAAAGTACAATGCCGACTACTGCCCGACACGCGCACAAAGTGCTGCTTCTACGCGTCGCTTTGATCCACGTTGCCAATTATTCACATCCTGCTTTCTTACAAAAACGACAGCGGTACAATATAAAAAGAGTACAATGAAAAAGATCAAATAAAATTATTAAATTTCTAAACTTGTACGTGTAATCTAAAAATAAGAAGTTTCTGTAAATGAATTTCTTCAACGTTGAGAAAATTCTCGACGTCAGACAGAACGTAAATTTTCCGATTTCAACGCCGCAATGATGTTTGGAGATCGGTCGCGCGATATCGGTCGGTAGACGACTGGTCACGAGACGATACGCGGAGAATCGTTTCTGGGGTTCGGCGATGCTCGCTGGTTGGATGTCGCTGTCGCATAAATCACGGACGGTATCTTCTGGCGCGGCGGTTCGCTCATCACGCCGAAGTTCTTGTCGCGCCTTAATAACGCCCGGGCGTTTCACCCGCGCCTCCGCACCAATTCCTCCCCCCCCCTTTCTCTCTTAGCCTGGTCTTTCCCAGTCGTCCTCGTCGTTGAAGCAGTACCTTTCGTCCTTCTCTTCGAAACCGACCGCCTCTTCTCCCGCCCGCGAGACGGCACCGACCGCGCGGCGCGACTCTACGCTTCGCTACAAATCCTGATTATATTCTGCAAGTGACGTTATACCGTAAGGGTGCGATGGCGTGTTGAAGTCTGGTTTTTGTTTCCCTCCGTGTCGTTCTCTACCCACGTCTCTCCCCACTTGCTGCCACGAGTCTCCTCTTCACCCTTCCACGTCAACCGCAACCAACCTCCTCTTCATCCCTTCGAAGGTAGCGCGTTGCTCTTCCAGCGTTTCTCCTCCACCGCATCCTCCTCTTTCGCTCGGTTTTACCTCTAGCTTCGACATCCTCATCTTCGTTTCTCGTTTCTCCCCCTTCTCTATCCGCCACGGCAGCGGCAGCAACTACCCTCGCGAAACCGGATGGAGGCTCCTCTCATCTTTACCCGGGCGACTGACAGCCTGGACCGCGTAAATCAATTTTCAATTACGGCTCTGGTATACGTATAGGAGCCAGGCGGGTAGGCAAGCAAGGCAAGGCAGGTTGGTGGTCGGTCGGTTGGGTAGGTGCCCGTGCAGTCGACCGAGGAAGAGGAAAGTCGACGGACGAAGAGGGAGTCTGCCGCCTCTCTGTATAAAGCACGTACCACGGGGGAGAGAGGGAGACGAGTAGAAGAAGCACGGGGTTAGAGAGGGAAGAGTGGCTGGAAGAGACGACGGAAGTAAGAGAGCATGAGATAAAGAGAACAGAAGAGTGAGAGAACAAGAGTGAAAGAAAAGGAAAGAAAGAGAAAGAGAGAGAGAAAAAGAGAGAGAACGTCGACGCGGCGCGCACAGTGGGTACGTACGTATTATTATACTTCGCTACAGTCATATTTATAAATCAGCGATATAGCACGACGAGCGGAGACGTGGAGGGATGGAATTTATAGCTTCGTTCTCTTTCCTCCACTGCCAGTTTCTGCCCCTCTTGACTAGCGATCTACCCCCTTTGCCTCCTTCAGCCTCCGCTCATTCTGCGAGCTACCCCTTCCGATATCCCCCCTGTACACTCTCTCGTCTCAGGTTGTCCTTCTTCCTCTCGCGTTTTCTCCTTATTCCGCGACTCCCTCACTACCAGTAGCCTCTCTCGACGGAGAGTGCGCGGGCATACAAACTGCCAAGCCGGTACGTATGAGCTTAGGTCGACATTTTCCCTCCTCTCTTTGGCAATAAATCTGCGAGTCTTTTGAGCCGACGGCACAGTCCGGAGAGAGAGAAAGGTGGACGGAGGAGAAGAACGAGGAAGGTTTCCAGAGCGCGGCTCGCCGCTCCTAGGGTACCAGAGGTCGCCCTCGTGTTCTCTCTCTCTCTTTCTCTGTCTCTTTCGTTCTCTCTTCGACCTCCACAAACGGGCGCACTCCCTCTCTCGCGTCACGGGAATGTATATAATTAGCAGCATTGTGCTTTCTCGGACAGATTTACGGGTCGTATCGCTACCGCGGCTGCATGCATAAGCGCGTTAAATAAGTATTTATCCGCCCCGTGGGGTATGGCGATGCCCGAGGTATCCGCCTGATGGATTTGCCGCTCGAACGCCCGAAACTGCATTAAACGCGTCCCTACTAACCGCGAGCCGTCCCATCCTCCCGTCGCCGATCCGAGCCGAGCGGAGAAAGAGCAGAGATGCAAAAGTCGAGACACAAGTTTACATTAATGTCTCTCGCCCGTGCGGAACGGGATCACGGTCGTATATATATCGTCGCGGAAATTCGATTTTAAAAACTCAGTTACTCTCGACGTAGATTGCCAAGGACTATTCGTTGCGCTTCTCGGTTAGTCGTCCGCGGAGGGAATACTGCTCTGTCTGCTGCGTATCGAGACAAATACTACGTTACCGTGAGCGAGCGACGAATCGCGAAGTGCAGCGGAACATTCCGCGTTACGATGGGGACGTTTACATATTTATAACGCCGAACCGAGTGGCGTTCCGCAACATACATAAATTATGCAAATGTGCCAAATGAACATCCGCTAAGAAAGCGTGGTCGTACAAAAAGAACCGTATCGACACAGCAGTCGTAAAGCGATGAAATCAGGACAAGGGGGTGGCGAACGGGATAGAAAGTAGCGACGGTATATATACTCTATACACAGAGAGTACGTTTGCTCCGTGAAAATAGAAGAAAACTAATGTATAAGATTTCCATATAACACATCAAATGTGTTGTCAAACGAGCATTGCACGCGGAAAAAAACAAATTCTGTAATATATAACGCCGAAAGTGTACGCAACGAAGATGGACATCCGCCTCTCGGAAACCGGCCGCGTCACCACCGTCCGGTGACGGTTCACAGTTTGCAGAGGGCTCAGACTCAGTAGCTCCGGCTGCGCTTCCATCGACGCCCGATCGGACCATTTATCACCCGTGAGAGAGAGAGAGCAAGAGAGCGCGCCGTTGTCGCGCGCGCGTGCAGTCAGTGCATATAACGCGGTCGGGCCACACACAACGGGCGAATGAACGAGCGCGCGAGAGCGCACTTCCAGCCACTCGACGAACGGGCCGAGCGTGTGCACTCGCTCTGACACGTATGACGCGTAAGCGTGTTCGCACGTCCGTGTATATATGCGCGCGCGCGCACACACACACATACACGTATATACACCACTGTCCCGCATGGACTTCCGTCAAGTTTCAAAGGGTTGACGGATGATCGCCACGGGACGGAAAGACGACGAGTTCGGATCCATCATATTTTCTACGTCCCACTGTTGGTCTACCCTTCCTTGTCTACCGATGTGATCAGCCGCAAACCTACCTACCGTCCGTTACCGAGTTTGCTTCTCCAGAAATGATCTTTAAGCTTTGTGTTTGCGTCATATCCGCGTGGATTTCGCGTTTTGGAACTAAATAATATTCACTCCGAGTGTCTCACCGGACATTCTATCTTCTGAAATCTGAAATGAATGAGTTATCGTAAATTCGGAATATGAATAATTTTATTATATTGTATCGTAATAGTAATTCAAAGTTGTGATAAGAATTTATATTAGGTATATTTATTTAGAAGATATCAGAATTTCCCTCTGAATTAGAGAACATAGATTGAATATAACTTTGTAACTTTGCGCAAAATGTTGAATTTGCTAATTAATCTAATTAATTAGAGAGAGGAGGAACAATTGTTCATCGTTATTTAATTAACTAATCAATTCCAGTAGTAGTCTGACTGAATCGGGAAACCATAATGACTCTATAATCGTGCTCACCAAAGCAAAGGTACAATTATTGTGTTCAATAATAATAGTTGTATTATTTCGGTATCGATAATCGCAGAATAGAAGAATAGAAGAACCGTAAAAAGATCTCGTAGTATCAATCTTGATTCGTATTTGTGTGTATCACCTGTTACTTTGTCGCTTTTTTTCGAAGACGAAAGAATATTGCCTTTCACTGTACTCTCGAATTACATGCGTGCGAGCAGTTTGGCCGCGAAATTGGACTCTTGTTAAGACATAAATGCTCTTTTCTGGCCGATGTACGGTGTCCTGAAAATGATTTTCCGAATTGGAAGCGTTCCAGAATCGGTAAGCCGGCAATAGGCATCCTCTCAGGCTCGACCAGTGAATTCGCAGCTACACGCCGGCAATATATCACAACGGCGTAGATTGCGATGATCGATTCTATTTTCCGAGTTCGAGAGCTATTGAAATGAATATCGGTGACGACTGGTCGATATATTAATTTATCGCACTATAAAAGTAAATTAAAAGAGAAAGGACATTACCTTTCAAAAAGTGTATCGCTATAAAAATGCATTACGCGCTCGTGCAGAACGCGCTTTATACTATATTTTACAGAACGCCGGAAATGGAACTAATAGTCGCTCGTGCCTGTCCGCAACATTTCGCCTGGACAGCGCGTCGACTCCGGATCAATCTCATAATTTTAGCGACAAAGTTGTCCGGGAACGTGGAGGAGATACAAGGAAGCGCGCTGCAGTGGCGGCGGCGGCGGTGGGACGAGAGAAAGAGCTGATAGGGTAGATACATCGCGGGATAACGGCGACTATCGAGGAGAGCATAGCGTATTTCCACCATCCTCTCGTCCGGCGGATTCGTTCGACGGGGAGAGAGGGGTTGGAGGTTCGGGGGTTCCATCGGTTTGTCTCATTTCCGGGATCCAATCTCTCGGCTCGGTGCCGGGCCAACCTGCAGCCTCGCTATCCACGAACCGCTCGCTCGTACAATCCTATCCCCCTCGTCGTTTCTCTCCTTCCCTCTCCCGTCGGTCTCACTGCCGCCGACCCCTTTTCCCTTCGGTAGCGACCAGGAGCCGGCACGCCGCCACCCAACGGCACTTTAGAACTGCTCCCTAACCCTCTCTCTTTCTCCGCGTGTGTATAGGTATTCTCTCTACTCGAGATACGTTCTATCCTTTATCCAAGCCTAAGAGAGAGAGAGAGAGACAGAGAGAGACAGAGAGAGAGAGAGGTGACTTTATCTCGTGGCGCCCAACAAGGCGACTCTCGCGTTTCAGGACGAGCGCCAAGTGTATCGCCGCGAGTTTATGCGAGAGCCGAACTGCAACGGGTCGAGTTGGATCTGCGCGAAGGACGGAGTAGCGGCAGCAGGGAAGGAGAATCTCGAGGAAGGGTGAACAAGAGTGAGAGAGAGAGAGAGAGAGAAAGAGAAAAGAGAGAAGACAGGAATGAGTCAAGTCGATCCAAGTCGACTCGGAGTCGAGTCGAGTCGGATCGAGTCAGGCTCCCATCCCGGTTGTCGTGCGAGGAAAACTTTGTCCATTTTCATCCCGTGGGGATCCGTCCACCGGCGCTATCTCCGCCGGCGCTGGAGAATTTTGCGCGCGATCGTGACGAAGACAACGATGTCGAAGGATAATTCCGCGTCGTAAAGAACCGCGGCACCGACGCCCGGCGCCGTCGTCGAGAGGAAAGCCTTCGAAATAATGAACGCGCCGGCCAAATAGACGGAATGAGCGAACGAAGAATCTCGAGAGAAAGAGTATCAGGATAACAGATTTTCTTAGATCAAGTTTGGGATTATGAAAAATATAGAAGCGTTAAAAAAAAAAAGATAAAGTTGTTTGACTTAACGAAGTTTTGCTCCGGCAATATGTCGAAAAGAAAAAGTTGATTTTAAAATACTCGAGATTGAAACAAATATATGTAAAAATGTACGTTAAATAAATGTAACATACGCAGGTTGCTTTGTAAAAAATAATATTGTAAAATAAATTGAAAAATAGGGTCTAATTAAATATTGACAACAAAAACTAACACAAAAAATTCATACACCCCAATAATTTATATTTTTATTCAATTAAACGTGTATTAAAAATCTCCACCCGATTATTATCTCAGTCAGTGCTTCTCTCTCTTCACTTTATTGTTGATAATACGAAATGATAATTTATAACAATAAGTCCACAATAAATATTCGAATATCTGTTTTTTGCATAAGTTTTTGTGAGCTCGTCATGTGGCGCGCAAATGTCAGCAGGCAAGCAACGGATTCAATGGACCGGCAGCTCCGTTAAAATCGATGAATTACGAGACAACGCATTAGTGCAGTCCGCACGATACTAATCAGCGAAATTTCCGTGCGATAAATAAACGAATGAAAGCGCGTAACCAGATACGCGCGCGGTAATGTCGATGCGATAGAAACGCCGGCTCTCGTAAATCGACAGATTTTTCAGTAAAAAGGGAAAAACAAATAAATGAACGAAGAACGAAAATCAAAACCTGGGACACACCGGTAACGATTGCGCCGGGATATGTATATGAGGCCGGCGGCTTATTGGTGGTTTCGAGGTGAATTCGCTCGTAAATATGTATGCGTAATATTGATTCGACATAGACGCATAAAGATAGACTAAAGTGGATTTGAACATGGAACCGTAATTTCGGCAAATATTATGTTTGTGTTTGGCGTTGCCCGCATTTGAGTCGAGCAAAAATCATTTTTTAATCCGTATCGGAATTTTATAATTGTATGCGCGTATATTTCCGATGACTTTTTCGCAATATTCGCCAAGCACTTTATCATTCTACTTGGTACAAAGCTATGAATTAAATGTTTTGTATTCTTCTCTCTCTCTCAACAAACTTACGAATTAATTATTAAAATAATTTTACGAGTTTAAACAATGTTGTGATTATTATAACGTTACGTTTTCTTTTGTCTTCAGTTTCTCAAAAGATATAACTTGATGACGAAAAAGACATGCAATGTCCTTGGCGACCAAACGAGTAAGATTTATCGCCAGAAATGAGAGAAGAAAGGATAAGATCCAAACGGGTAAATGAAGAGTCACAAGGCGTCACTTTGAAACCCTCGCGCGTTGTTATTTCTGAAACATCAGCCGCGTCTGATAGCCAGGATGGGATCCGAGTAATGAAGACGCAAATGCGATCACGGTGGGAGATTTTCGAGAACCGAAGAGACAAGAGAAGTTTAGAGCGAAAGAGAAGGACGAGGCGAAAGGATCAAGTGACGAAGAACCAGGGGGATACGAGCAGAGGAGGTCGCCACAGCTGGCACGCCGAATGTAATGTAACGAGGCGCTGCCCTTATCTCTTTGCTATTATCTCCGCTCGTTTTCATCGCTCCGACCACGGCGCGGCGTCCCGGCCAGGATATACAAAAGTATTATGTAGGCACTTACGGTATCGCACGGCGGGACGGGTGCACAACAATACAAGCTGGAATACGTCCCGTCATCGTCCGCGACGGTGCGAGAACCGCTCGTGCGTGACCACGAGCATCGACGTGTTCTCCAATGAGATCGAGTCGCACGACTTGTCTGTCTTTCCTCTTGTTTCTTCCGTGTCTCTCCCGCGTGTTTCGTGACTTTGTCCTGACGCAGAGTGGCCCAGACTCGCGCTACAAGATATATATATATATATATATGACGAATGCGAAAAGAACTTATTGTGTCCTGCCGAGACGTTCAGCTGCGACGTCGTTCGTCCCACGAGCCACGCGAGCACGTCAGGAAAGATGCACGTCGCTCCCGGAGCGACACCGGAACCGTACCGCGACATGCCGTGGCAGGTCTTCCGCGATCCACTGAATCCTTACTTGATGGGCGTACGCGAGTAGTTTGCAATAAGAGATTCCAAGTATTTGTTGCGGTTAAGCATAATCGATAGGAGGAAACGTGAGGAGGAAATAATGACTTCCCGGAACCAATTATGGTTCCACTTCGTAAGCTATTACGTGTTTATTACCTCCTACTCTATACCTCTCATATTCTACTTCGTATTTATTTAATTTTCGTAATTGTGCAGAAATTCTACTTTTCTTACGAGCTAATAATAATAATAAAGCTTTTTGTTTTTTAAATAACTTTGCATTAAAATTTCTTTATAGTTCCATACACACAGAAAGATTACGTAACTTACTTTTGAACAATCTTCGTATCGTTCTCAAAGAAAAATATCAAAAATGTTACACGTCATAAAGTGAAGATAGTGTGAAATCTGACGGTAAAAATATGGTGCGTGGCGTATCGAATATGTTGGCACAAATAAACTTGTCTCGGATATCATCGCTCACGAGAAAAGAACTCATTTGCCAGTCCTGCACCTTATTGCTAGTGAACGAGGAATTATCTATGGTCCTTCGGAATTGTTCTCCGAAATGAAACGTATTGATTACCCGTGCTCAATGAACAGAAGAGCTCTCCTATCGACCGACGCATCTGCCTCACTTGGTTCCTTTCTTCGTTCGATGACGACGATGACTTGACGTTTTTTGACAGAAAAAAAAGATCGAGGAGGAGGGCAGAGGGGAGAATGATATCCTCGTCTAGAATGGCCCGTCCGCCCTTGATGTCGCCGCAATGAACGGAACGATCGACGTGGAATAATCATGCACCGATGATCCTGAATGCCTTCGATGACAATGAGGCGTCGACCCGACTCGATCACAACTCGTTTATGTTCGTATTATCGATTTCAGAAACGTCTACAAAAGATTCTTAATTATGATACCATAGATATACCTACGTCATAAACATCACGCTATCGTCTTTCCGTTATCTACTCACGATAATTGCAAGAATAAATGAGTTGTGGAAAATAATGCGGAGCATTTTTTGGAGTTATAATTGTTTTAATTTTTACGTTAAAAGAGTTGTACTTTTATATGATAGATAAATAAATATTTGAGTTCTGTTAGTTTGTAAATAAATAAAATGTTGTTCATAAATTATGTAAACGAGTAACAATTGAACTTTCCAAAAAGAGTTAATTTGTCAGCCGCTTCGTATTTTAGCAAAGTGCAGCAACTGGATCGAATAGACGAATCGCGCGGCTATTAGAGCGTCTGCCGTGAGGACGGGCTGAGGGATTGCTTCGACAGAGCGATTACAGTGGTCGACGTGTTCGAATGGAAAAAAAGGGGGAGAGAAAGAAAAAAATCGGCGATACCAAACAACGGGTCGAGTCTACGTAGAGAGGCTGCCGGTGGGGTCGCGTTTTTCCGGGGTGAACTAATAGACTCTCGCCCGCTCGCTGAACTCCGCGTGCACCCTCTCTCACCCACTCTTCCTCTTCCTCTCCTTCTCGCTCGTTTCCTCTTTTCCTGCCTCCCTCGCTCTCACGCTCAAATAAAAGTTTGCCGTGACCCACCACCACGACACCTGTTGAACCGTTGGCCAGAGCTGGTTTTCCGGCCAAAAAAATCGGCAATTAGCGTATGAAGCCTGTCCATCAAGGTCGGCTGAAAAAGAGTTACGATGACAAAGAGAGAAAGACGCGAGAGCGAGAAAGGGAGGAACGTCGGAAGGACGAAGCGCACGAGACTGAAAGCCGTTCATCGAGATTCGATCGCTCTCGTTCATGTCGACGCGTGTCCCATAAGTCAAAAAATATTTGACTGCCAACGAAGTAGAACGTACATATAAATTTGCTTCGCGCGATACTTGCGCGCTATATCCGCGTTTATGCGTGAATAAAGAATGACGTTACGAACATTCATCGTGACCCATTGTAACGCTTAAATAACGATAACGTTGCTTGGTGAATACCTTGATGTCGAGGACATAGAATAAAAAAAAAAACAAAAAAAAACATCAAAAGAGAACAGTAAAACCGGAACGTGAATAAAATAAAACCAGCTGAAGATAAATTGTCGAAAAGAGAAAAATGTGCCATAAACTATCAAGAGTAATACGAGTAAATAATAAACGTCACAAAAGGGATTATCACGAAGTATAGGCAAAATAAAATACCTTTAGTTGGCTAAGGGTTTATAAATTGCGGTTAAATAGGAAGTGCGTTCCGGGAGAAATAATAGCCGTGCAGTTTGCGAAACTACAACGACGCGGTGTATATTCGACGAGCAGTAAATTCGCGAGCGTCCGCAATTTGGCGCAATCTATAGACACCGCTATCTGCATAAGGGACACTGCAGTCTGATTATGCATTCGGCCGTTGTGAATAAGAGCGAGTGGAAAGGAAGAATCCGACGGTGATTGACGGTTGACAAGATTGACTGACGGGCAGACGCGACCTAAAGGGTTGACGAATGGCCCTCGGTGGTCCAAGCGAGCTTTCTAGCCGCAACTCGGTCCAGCGGTCCGCAGGAAATGCATCACGATCCGCGTCAGGTGCACGTCGATCTCCCATTGTACACACCGACCGTGTGTCGTTATCTGTTTATCGCAAGTGTCCACGCTGGATCACGCAATTCCCAACCATTTCGCGTTTACCCGCAACGCGCAGATACAGAAGCGATACTTGTTCCATGTTTATTTTATTGACCGATTGTATAGTCACGAAAACACGACATGGACTACAATAAAACAATACACTAAACGACCTGGATATCTATTTTGAAAGAATGTTAAAACAATACCTACATGTTGCTTCTTTCTCTCATATTTTTGTAGAAATATTTTGTGTTGAATATTTTAAAGAGAAACAATAACAATGTTCTTTTCTTCTTAAGAATAAAAGTAAGAAAAATTAAGAAAAAATGGTCAAATTAATTTAAATTTAATCAGTAAAAAAATTAAGCAATAAAAATTGAGAAGCTCTTTATATTTTTCCAATATTCTTAATACATGACAACAAATTCAGATTGTCTACATAGTGAGACAGTTAACTGTTTTGCGAGTACTTGAGACGATTATACGTTACGGCACGGAATTACGCAGTAGGTATCGATCTTTCGTTCGAATGGTCTTCGACGTACGAATATCTATTCGCCGAGCAACGCGAGAGAGAACCAATCGTCGTACGTTCGCAACCTCGACGGCGATTCGCCAAGAACGGAGGTCGAAATGGAAATTTACGAGGCAGATTCCAGGATAAATGCTGCAGCGTACCGAACAGCTTTTAGGGCAATGGGTCGTGCGTTCTTTCGGAGAAGGAATCGGTCGTGCCCGCATTTTACGATTAACGTACTGTTCTTTCGACTTCTTCTACTACGCGTTCCTTTCGCGGACTCTATAGTAGCCGGACTGTCAATAGATATTGCGCAAAATAAGTGTGTGTATTCTACGTTTTTATGCACTCTCACCGCAATTTCAGAGTACACCACCGCACAAAGGTCAAATGTCGTCGTCCGTGAGCGATGGAAAGAATCCCGCGCGTGCACAAGAATCTACCATATTATTTCATCACGTTCGAGAATAGAAGCTTCCGTATTTCACTCGCCGATCGCGTCGTAACTTTGCTTGTTTTCCCGTTAAACCGGTGCTGTTACGTATCATAAGATGAATGTTTGATCTAAATCAGTAACCGAGTACGGGATCTGCTGTAGCATATTTACTTCATCTCGTGTAAGGAAATGTTCCATTTGGCACGCATTCTAATTTTTCGTTCTGTGGTAATTACATTCGTTAAATACGTTTCGGCATTTTTATTAAACTTGATAATTGATTTCTCGATTTAAATGATGTACATGTCTTTTTATAATTTTTGATTAATTAGCTTATCAAAAACACGAGTAAAAAAAAACAAAAGCGTTGTTTGCAAAATTAGCAAAGAGTATTTCTTTTAAGAGTATTTTTCGTAATTAAAAAAAAAGTCAGTTTTTGCCATTTGCATTTTACTTGCATTATATGATTGTCATTGTGCGTTCTCCCGTGCGTTGTAAGCCTTTTCGAAGAATCATAAGCAGCCGCAATATACCTCGCAAAGACTCGTCCTAAGAAACGGCGCATTCACGTCCCGTGTACGTGTTTACCCGTGCGTGTGCACAACGAGCGACAGCGAAGGATCCATCCACCCCTTCCGCGCGACCCTTCCGTATTTCCCAACTACCCCGGGAGCTGCGGCGCGCCGGAAGGCGAGGGGTGTTGCGGGACCGCACGGGGCGGTATGTTTATTGCTCGAAGCTATCTCTTCTGGCGAGGGTGGCTGCCGCGTCACACGGGGTCATTTTCATAATTCGGCCGTTCGTATTCTCCGCGGCCGCGCGGCCCGAATCGAACAACAGCGTGCGGCGAGGCCGCGAGAACGCTTCTCGTTCTCGAAGTCTCTATCTCTCTCTTTCTGTGTCTCTCTCTCTCTCTCTCTCTCTCTCTCTCTCTCTCTCTCTCTCTGTCCTTCTCCCTCACGTTTTCTCATCGCGTCTGCCTCTTACTGTTCTCCTCTCTTCTTACACCCACCTCCATCCCTTCACCGCCACCTTTTCAAACCGTCGCCTCTCTTTGGTTGACTGCCCTATCCTTTCCCCTCTCCCTCTGTGCCGCGTTCTTTCCCTTCGGCACCCATGAGCCTCCTTGTCGTTATCTAGTGCCGTCTTGATGCAACACCTTTCTTCTTCTTCCTCGCTCCTCGTCCTTTTTCCCGCGCCCGTTTCCACCATCCGTGTGCACGCCTCTGCACTTCTCCTATCTTTGCCTGAATTCCTTCCCTCTCTCGTATCACTGCAATTGTCCTCGGTCTCCTTGCGTAGCGGCTATACCGCCGCTTCTTCGGTATATGGCCTCGTATTGATGCGACACCTTTTCTTCCATCTTTTCCTTTCTAAGTCGCGAATCTTCTCTCTACTCCTTTTCTTTTCTTCTTTCCAACGTGTTGCGGTTGTAAGCCTGCTTTCGATACACACTTCTGTCTGCGCGATGCGGACATCTTTCTTCTTCCTCCCAGTTTGCTCGCACAACTGAAGAAGCAAAAGGAAGGAAGCGGGAGAGGCGAGGACTGGCTCTCAGCATGGCGTCAGTGTCTCCGTTGATCTATTGCTCTCTGTATACTGGATCGATGCGGACCAATCAACCGCCACCAGTCGACCATGTCGTTCCCGATGACCGGAAGAAGAAACGCCTCTTCAGTTCTCCAGACTCGGCAGGTTTGTCTTCCAGTCCTTCCACATTCAGCGCTTTCGGACGCGACTCGTTTCACCATTTTATTTCCGAAGTTAGATGATTTATGTCATCTATATTTCGACTCGATTTCTCGTTTTTCCCTTCTTCTCTTATCGATGCAGGAGATAACAGAAGGGGATTAAGCACCGCATGCGATAAGTTCCAAGTTTTCGATACGTGTAGAAATATCAGTCGTACTTAGGAAGTTTCTTTGTTTTCGTCGACGGAAAACCTGTTTGGAATTCGATACTACAGCGGAATACTTTATGTGTTTCGAGCAATGCCTTTAACCTGTGGCGTATCATGTCATGAATTTCCTCTCGTGAAAAGACTTCATAAAATTCTGAGGAATTCGTTTAACCGGCTGTTTGTTACCCCGTCGGCCGATCGGAATATTTATAATACGTTGCATCGATATAAAAGAATGCCGTTTTATAGTTTGGAATATCAAGCGATTCTCTTGATTTCCATTATTCCAATAAAGCGAATTCAAACATACGTATCTACGCTTTTAGGCTTCATTCGTTTTCATGTTTTAATCTTTTGTCGTATAAGATCGAATGGATAATTTGGGATTACGGGTGTGCGTTTCGCTTCAGATAATAATGTAAGTAATGGAGATTGTTCCAAAACTATTGAGATATGCACTTTGGTGTGTTGCCGCAATCAAAGTCCTTATAGCACTTTAGGATCGCGAGCGAGAAATACGATCTATATTTAATACGACTATACCAATCCGCTTTTATATTTCCACGCGAGGGAATGAGGCCACGTAATTAATGCAGTAAATAAGATTTTTTTTTTTAGCGTGCCTCTGATAGCAGAGATATAATACGTATTTTAACACGTCGCGATCGATAATATTCTAGATGGTTTAAGTGAGCAGCCACCGTAGAAAGGGTGCGGGCGCGTGGTCGACATCGCTTATCGTCAGGGTCGATAAACAATCCTGTCGCGGTAATTCTAAGCTTTTTTCGCACCGCAGGGAAACCTGTACGCCTGAATCATACCCGCGGCGAGATTATCCGTTCGCGCCCTTCCCTTCGGCATAACGTACCGACGGTATTTAGCAGGTGCGACGTGAGATACGACAACGTCGTAAGTAACGACTGCAGTCGCGCGCTGAGAAGAAGTTAACTTCTTCTCATGCGAGTCGGTCCGGTCGACCGGCCCTCGTCGACGATCCGTCTCTGAAAAAGACGAGTTTGCATCGTTATTTCGCCGAGAAGAAATATGCGGAGAGTTTCTATGTCAGAAAGGTACAAATCAATTTGTTATGCGCGTGGAAGTGTACAAGATATTGCCATAAATTATAAAATGCAAATGCGGCGATATTCGTTTCGTCGAAGTTTTTTAATTGACACAGTCCGTCAGTTTCTCACGCACATATTCATGTTTTTTTTTTTTTTTTTAAAGGAAAGTAATATTTAATGAATAATTCCCGCATCCTGTTTCTAATCTCTTACGTACGCTTCGAAAGTAAAAAAATCTTTGATTGATTGACTAAAGAACATTTACGTTTAATTGAATTTCCTTCACTCTCTTTGCTGTCTATTTAATTCAGAGATATTCTGTTCTTCTCGCGACAGCCTCTAATCTACGTGTTAGAAGTAACAATCCGTACAAATGATGTACTCGACAAAGTTATACGTACACGACCGAAGAGTTCGCGACTTAAAAGGGAAAGAAAGAGGGGGGGGGGAATAGAATGAGAGAGCGCGAAAGACTCCTAGCGCTATATTAACCCTAATGGCTCACGAGGATATAAAGCACATCCCGCGCATATACTAACTCGTTATTATTGCCGCATAAATAACGCGATAATCCTGCCGTGGCGATGGAAGTACGAGGGTTCGGCTGAAGCTGCCACGGAAGCTGCCTTCGTAGCAACCCTCTGTCGACGGCAGCGAGCCAGCCAGTAGAAACGACGGATTTTGCAGAATGATATTCGACTTTCTCACTTTCTCTCTCTCTCTCTCTCTCTTTCTCTCTCTCCGAAAAGACGAACTGACTAGCTTAACGAACTCCGGTGTTACATGCGACGATCCTTGCCCGTATATACAGACGCGTGTATACGCGTTAAACGCACTTTCAACGTTATTTTATTCTACATAAGCAAAATATATGCTTAATATGTAATAAACATAATCATCTTTGCTATTTATTACAGATCGTGTTCTTCGTCAAATGTTGAAACTAAAATATTTTGTGATATTAGAATATTTAAAATTATGTAACTATTTAAGAATTTTTTTAGAATTAAACAGTATTATTAGAGTAAGAAGATTCCAAGTTCGACTCCTAGCCGAGGTGTTTTTTTCGCGCAATATAATTTCTAAATTAATTGGGAAGGGAAAATGGGTATCATCATATACGTTATGCAAATCTAGCATCCTATATGGATTTAAAGAATTGAAAAATTTTAATTTGGAAAATAATGTGTAAGAATTTACACTCTTAAATATAAATATATTTAAAATATATTTATTCTCAAAACATCCAACAATCGGCTCGTATCACCTGTGTAATTTCAGTACTAGTTTTCAACTACACGAGCCTTCAAATTCTTGATTCGTTTTTAAATAGTATTCTTTTAAAGAATTGACAAATGTGGAAAGTAAAAACGTGCACAAAAATATATGCAAATACACCATATTCAATACCTACCGTAATCAATCCAGTCGTGGTTACGAATATAAGGAATTAAGAGCATCTGAAGCGCTCTTTCATTCTTTAGAATAATTGCAGCGACGAGAAATTCGCGATTGGACTTCGGGGAGAAAGTCGGGTCGCGCTTTAAGCTTTTGCGGCGCTTTCTTGATATCGCCACAATAAAAGGCAAGTTGGACGTTGGGGAAGAAAGACAGAGAGCAAATGGGAAGGAAATAGGTAAGAAGAAAGACGGTGAGACAGAGAAAGACGCTTCCGTCGAGGGATGTTGGAGGGCTTGTTGGAGGTTCCTGCCTTAGCTGGCAGGGCGTGCGTCAATAAGCGTCCATCAGCCGTAATGGCAGTGAGCGCCACCTCGGATGCATTTAGATGGCTGTTTAGCCCCGGTTGTCTCGGTGTGGCCTGAAATCTCCTCCCTCGCAACCCCCTCGCCGCTGCCAGTCGAGTCTCGACTGTTGTATAACCCCGTAAGATCCAACGCCGTCGCCACCTCTCAGCTTCCATCTTTTGTGAGCCGAAGCTGCCGGGCACGCTCGAGTAATTAGACAGTCCGGTACCATTTTACCGGTCCTTTTAATTAATTTGTATAAATTCTCGAGCAGACACCACTCTGCGCCATGACCTATGCATTCTCACAGAGCTTCTCGTCTTTGATGCCGACCGATGAAACGAGTCGCTTTAGCTTCGTAGAAAGTGCGAGATATGAACGAAAAGTTGCCACAACTTTTTTCTCTTATTCGTGTGACAAAACATGAAATAATTAAGTCATCATTAATTTGACGACAAAGTTGTATTTGTTTATATGTATAAACTGTTCTAAATAATTTATTTCTTTTAAAAATAAGATTAAAATATATAAGCTTCTTGATTTAACTAGAGTAAAAATACTTTATTGTACATACGTAGTAAAGTTTAAAATAATTTTATCGCCAATATTCATGCGCATTGAAGTTTATAGCACAATTCGTAGCATTAGAATTTAAATATAATTTGTTCGCTTATTTGGCGCTTCTCTGACTTTTTTTTTCGTTTCTATTTACATCCCGCAGTTTTGTGCTCCAGCCGAGCAGCGATCATTCCATCCGCCTTCGTAATCTAGCATCGTTCCAAGTACGACAAATACGACAATCCACGCCTGCCTGCCTGCCACAGAGAGAACGAACTCAGTCCGCTATCTGGTCCTTGTATATACCGGCGTGTTTTGAATGGTTCTCTTTTTCGTTCATATGTCAACGTGCTGTATATCGTCGAAACCGATGGAACGTCCGGGCCGCCGCAATCGTCTTCTCTGCCTACACTCGCAATCAGAATGGTCGTAAAGTAGATATCGCGAACCGCCGAAAAACCGTCCCAAAAACGAGAATTCGGCCCCGCCGCCCGTCTCGCGCTGTATACGCTTTTGCGTATATGCGGTGTATGCTAAAAAGCCGGTCGAGGGCTGCAGGATCTTCGTCGCCGCTGAGAGCTCGGGCTCCGGGATTAAGGACATTATTAACGGGCGTACCGTGGACCGACATACTTACGTCCGCTCGGAATGCCCCGCGATAAATACAGCGGTGGCTGCCGAGCGACGGCCGAGCTAGAGGGGGCGAGCGAGAGGGGGAGGTTGGCGTTTAAATAAAATCAGCATTTTATGTTACGAGGGCCGTTCCTCGATCGAGGCGGAGCACGCCCGCGTACACGCTGCGCTAGCCGCAACAACGATCGTCCGTCTGTCTGGCTTGAACGACGCGGTTAATGGTAATGATCTCTGGCCTAATGGTATTTACATTTACTAGAAATCAATGGCCGATTTGGGGTGGCCGCTGAGTAGACGAAAACACGATTATAAATCACGACGGGTCGGAAGAGGCAGTCACACACATGGGCTGTGAAGAGAGAACGGTGAGAGAGAAAGCGAGAAAGACCTTTTTCGCTCGCTTTTTCTTTTATCTCACTCGTCGCTCTCTCCACCCTGCTCTTCGATGAGGCGAGGAGGATGCACCGCGATAAGGACCGGGCTAATGAATGCTGACGCGTTGCACCGATCCCGCAGTCACCAAAAAAGAAGTTCGTCGGCCCTTCGATGCTGCGCGAGCTCGTCGTACACGCTCACACACGGACCGCGTGTACCGCGCCGGGATTCGGTCGGTGTAACTCGAGGTAAATGTGTGTCGTAATGTATGCTGTTGACGGGGCCGCCCTGTCGGACGGTCGCGCCGACACTAAACAATCTGATGGACCGCGATATCCTGCCACCGACGCGTCATCAGGACAAATCTACTCTGAGATGGAGCCGGACCGAACATCCGAGAATTGTCTCTTTAATAAACATGACCGTGTTCGTAGATTAGCGAATATCCGAGTATTTTTCGAATTTATGTCCTTGGACGATTCGCGATTAAATAGATATTTAATGAACGACATAAACATGTTCTCGCGTGACGGTCGGTGAATAGACAATTCAAGATAGCGCGGCGAAAGGCGGGATAACTCGAACTCCCACCGCAAGTTAATTCAGAATTATCGCCGGAACGTTTGTGAAAGTGGGGATGTCGCGGGGAAAGGCAAGGTCGGTCGCGCGATCGAAGGACAGGGCTTTTCTAGTACCCTCCGCGTAATATCGGGGTCTCTCCCCTACCGTGTCGGAAGGAGACGCGGTAAAATTTTCATCCTCCAACCTCGATATCGGTACTTGAAATATACAGGCGTGTATAGTAGACCACGCCATAGCTACGAAATATTAGACAAGAGGTCCGCGGCTAGGAAGGTATCGGATGGGCAGTGCCGGGGCTGGATACAACAAAGTTGTGGCTGCAGCGATGATTTAGTCCCGGCCTTAATGGAGCTATAAATACTAGCTTTTCGATAGCGGAGGATGAGGATACCGTCCTGCACGATACTCAGCAGGATCGCAGGTCTAGATTTTGCGTCGCGGTTACTTCGCAGATTAGAAAGTAGTCCAAAAATCGCGAACGATTACCTGTATGTATTTCGCGAGATCGCGCGAAAAAATGCGCTTTCGTGTGTGAACGTTAGTTTTGTTATTTTATTAATTATTTGCCCTAATCGATATAATAATCATAATAATAATAATACAGCTAAATTTGTAAAGATCGCTTTATCGTCTGCGCAAAAGTTATAATTACTGCTATAGTTTATAATTTTTATGTAACGTAATTCTCTTGAGAGAGCATATACACAGGTGACGAATGACAAGTAGAATAATCGATCAAACTTGAAGTTTTTCGAGTTGGCGTTTTTTTCGCAATTAACGTCCCGATTTGATTACATCACTTAACGTAATATATCTATCTACGAACGTGAGAAAATTCTAATTTTAGTGATTAATTTTCAAGTGGAATCGATCAATAATGTTGCAACTTCGGAAAAATAGATCAGTCGTAATTCGATAGGACATTTTTTTATCGCGCAAATGGCGCTTCACCACCCATTTGAAAAGATCCTGCAAGCGAAGCTCGGCTGCCTCGTCAAGCGCAAACATTTTGCACTTATCTCAGTGGCCGTAAATATTGCTCATAGAATATTACGGGGCCATAGATCTCACCCTGTGTCATCCTCACCCTCACGCAGTGGCGGTATTCGAGCCTTTATCGAATAAACGACCTGCATAATCACCACCCCTTCTTTCTCGCAATCGCTCTTCTTCTCATCGATCTCCTTCCCGCGCTCTTCTCTTCATTTATTCGCAATATCGCGCGCATGCAGACCCTCGATACAAATCCAGGATATTAATTTTCTGTCCTTACAAGTCGGAAGTTTTGCAAAATCTCGAAGCTACGTTTTACGCGTTTAACGTTGCATTTTATGACAAACGTCAACAGTAATTTATCTCGGTGTTTCATCTTCAGTCGGAAAAATTAAAATCTCATTTGCAACATCGCGGTTACATATGTTGCACAATTTATTGGTTTCTCATAATTACGATGTCATCGCAGTCGATAAACTTTCAACTTACCAAACGTCCGAAGTCTTTAGATATGGGATGAACCTTTACTAGTGAAAGAAAGGCAGGAAGGAAAACCAGTGAAAGAGGGTGGCGACCGACAGGAGAGCAATTAATGGAGAGATTAAAAAGTCGAGGAAGTCGAGTACACGAGACGCCTGGATATAGTCGGTCGTATCTCGCGCGTAGTAACGCAACGCGGCGCGCGTACATGTGCGCGCGTCTACAGGAGAGTAAAGGCGAGGAAAGATGCTGCACGGTAATTAATGGCGGAGCGAGTTTGTCACAAATCACGTGGCCCGTCCTATAATTCACTGAGCTGACGTATATTTAAATAGAGCCCGATAGACCGAGAGTACCTTCGTGGTACCGTGAGCATGCGCCTATTCCTACGACGTTAGAGACGATACGGCTGACGAACTGCGGCTTCCGACCTTACACGTTCGTAATCTTTACATAAGGAACTTTTCTGATGTTATCGCTGATATACGCGAACTAGAAAAAGTCATAAAATATTTACAATTTAGATGTCTTGTTAAAATATATTGCGTTACTATAAATGTTAATAATTGAATGTGATAACAATAGTTTTTATTAATAAAGAATTTAGTTTATTAATTAAAAAAAAGCTTTCCAATTTTAATTTCTTGATTTGTTGATATAATTATTATATATACATTTGCGTTACATTGTGAAGAAGTCAGTTTTATCGAGCAACTACACCGCAAATAGTTTCTTTAAGATTTAGTTTCATTTAATACATCGCTGTACAACAGGGCGGAACTACATTGGGAATAAAAGTTTTAATACAGCAAAACCGCAAAATTCCTCATTGGCGGTTTACCGATTCCAAAGTCGGCGGTAAATAATTGCCCGCCCATACGAGCGCGTAACATGCCGATACTCGTCTCGCGAGAGAGAAAGAGAGAGAGAGAGAGAGAGAGAGAGCCTCGTCCGTGAATTTACAATAATGGAAATTACATGGTCGAGTACTTTGCATAAATTTCTCGCAAGAAACTGCAGGGTTACTTTTGACAATGTAAGATATTGGCCGCGATAAGTACGACTTATCCGTGATTGCGGCGTACTGTGAAGCAACGCGACATGAAATGTCTTTGATTACAAACTAAGGACCACCGAGACACTTCATATTTTAGAGCCTCGCGGATGTTCTAGCGCTGTTTAGATACGAGATTTGCCCATCGCGGCGAGAGATAACATTGATATTGAATATATTTTGCGGGTTAGATACTACACTATGGTATTGGTGTTTATTGCTACCGGTATCCTCTGAAACCTGTTCAGTCCTTTTACCCTGCACGGTGAATTAACCATTTTTGAAGCAGAAAGAAACGACAAAGATCCTCAACGACGGCAATGGATTTCGAAGCGATCGATTAAATCGATGTGTTTATGGCGCGAGATGCCTATACACGCACCGAGAATGAGCAATCAAAAAATTGTCATGTGTTATTTCGATACGACAGTAAATGTATAGCTCTATAGAGCTGCAATATGTGGAAGAAATTTCATTCAATCTATAATTAAACTGACTTATCACTTAGCGCGTAATGATGAATTACGCTCTGTTATTGTACGAGAAAAAAAAATGCAACGTAAATATAACAGTAGACAATAGCAACTACTACTACTTGTCGCTGTGCGCTATTGTAACAATCGGACTGTGCTTGATACAGGCGTAACATTGTGATAAATCGGCTAGGCACGAAAGTGATTGTAAATGGAACTTACAGGAAACAGCTGTTACAATGCATGTCGTTAGGTAGTACCGTCGCTATACGATCGCTGCAAGCTAAGTAGTTTGTTACTCTTAGACTACTACAAGTCGAGTATATATACAATAAACAACAGCGATAATTGTGATAAAATCTACTTTATCGCTCGCATTAAGGGTACACGGTAATGCCGCGATTACAACTTACACGCGCAGTTATCTTCAATCTGGGACTGAATCATTTAAGACAGCCACGATGTGGACCGGGTCTACGTAGCTTGGGACAAGCGATGGTACGAATTTTCACGGCGGACGAGCCAACGACACGTGCTTTAAATCCACTGTCAAGCGAGATCAGGTACAATGGTACGCCTCAAATTTCTGCATGCAAATAAACAATCTGTGCTCATATTTGTGTATTTTTGTATTTTGTAAAGATAAACGTTCGATTATGTCAGAATTACACAGAAATATTAATTAACGTTTTTAATTCTATAATTATTTAAATTATAAATTATTATATAATATAAACATCACCGATTTCAATCTTCTTGCCACACGATAAGTCTGGGTTACTCCGTTTCCGCGAGTCTTCGTGCTTGATGAGGCGTTCGCGAGCACATATTTTCGGCGGCAAGCATGATAACTCCTATAGACAATAGAAGGATAAGTCTAGAGAGGGAGAGAGAAAGAGAGAGAGAGAGAGAGAGAGACACTCCGTAGGCGGGCAAACGCGAGATAACACGGTACCGCCCGACATACATCCATCTCACACAGTCTGTAATTATCAACGTCCAGGAGAAATAATATACGAGTGTAAGAAAGAAGAGAGAGCGAGAGCGAGAGAGAAGAGAAGAGAGAAAGAGGATGAGCGCTATTGCAACGCGGGAATTGCAACCATAGCCACAAAGTCTTATACTGTGCTTGCTATGATCCTTCCTCTTTCCCCACTCTGCGTAGTGGAGAATCACATAAATCCAGTGGTGGTAGCCTCCTCCATTCCGATCTCTTCCTATTACCCTTACGCAGAAGGACTTCACTGTAACTATTGGCTTGCGTTTTCCTCTCTGTGAAGTTACAGAATTTCTATTTTCGTTTTTTTGAAGTAATAATAATTAAGTTTACACATAATACACACACATTATATTATTTAAAACGGAAAAGAAACAATATTTAAAATAAGTTTGTTGTTTGAAGAAAATTATGTTTTTCTTGAATTGAGAAAAATTTATTGTTTTATAAGTAAATATTAATAAATAAATAATTCAGGACGCATTAGATAAATAGAACCTAACTTCAATGGCTTGAAAAAGCTTTGGAATTTCATCAAAAAAGTGTGGTTCGAGAATCGTAAAGCAATACGCGCATATAATCACTACAGTCTGACGTCATAGCAATTTGCGTCCATTCGATCACTTCACTCATCTCATGGAGAATGTGATATGCCGTATCACAGCGTACAAAGCCGCGGTAATTCTAGCAATCATGGATTTTCCTGCTGATTGTCACCGTTAATTTCCCAACGACAGAGAGCGACGGGTCGTTATCGTTTCATCGGTCACACCGGCAAGCGTGAGACTGTTTCCAGAGAGGAACTAACGACGATAGTGTCGAGAGGCGCCGAGTCTTTAAAAATCCCACAGGATGCAGGATCCCGCATCCTCCTGGAGCGAACGCGCGCACTCTCGGACGGCCTCGATCAACAATCAATCGTGAAACAGCCGCGATTATTTCATGTCAGTTTAATTAGCACACGGCGCCGGTACGCCTGATAAAACTCAGCGGAGAGAAGCAGCTAGGCGGCTATCTCACGGGAATCTGATTTATGGCGAGTGACCATCGCGCACACGCGAATGCGCCGCG
Organism: Pseudomyrmex flavicornis; assembly: GCA_014825475.1. Taxonomy (NCBI): domain Eukaryota; kingdom Metazoa; phylum Arthropoda; class Insecta; order Hymenoptera; family Formicidae; genus Pseudomyrmex; species Pseudomyrmex flavicornis. The sequence continues at coordinate 158 of QVNW01000341.1, read as the reverse complement.
CGTGCATCTACGTGAACGTGATAACGAAGCCGAGTGTCGGTGTAGTTGTACAAAACGGAGGAAGGAGTCATTGGAGTATTATAAGTGTTGCGAGATGCAAAGAACGAAGTTCGGACTCAATTGACAGAGTGAAAGAGCGAGAGAGAGAGAGAGAGAGA